>JARPMJ010001594.1:152500-154336 GCA_033366665.1 Phoxinus dragarum | reverse complement strand
TATGTCCTGTGTGTTACTAGTAGCTGGTGTCCCTGTGGAGCAACGTCTCGTTATGATGCGGATTAAAGTCGTTAGATCGATGTCTCACATCTGCATCTCATTGAGATCTAAACCTGAAGGCCTTTATATGCGCTTTACTTTGATCTTTACACGCCGTTTAAAAGTGTCTCGTTCAGGAGATTCCCCGTTTCCCTGAGCAGGGGGAAAGTGTGTTGAGTTGAGTTGTGTTTTGAGTTGAATCAAGCTGAGTTGTGTTGAGTTGTTGTCTAGAGCTGAGTTGTGTTGAGTTGTTGTCTAGAGCTGTGTTGAGTTGAGTTGAGTTGTATTGTGTTGAGTTGTGTTGAGTTGTGTTTAGTTGTGTTGAGTTGTGTTTAGTTGTGTTGAGTTGTGTTTAGTTGTGTTGAGTTGTGTTGAGTTGTGTTTAGTTGTGTTGAGTTGTGTTTAGTTGTGTTGAGTTGTGTTTAGTTGTGTTGAGTTGTGTTGTTGAGTCATGTTGAGTTGAGTCAAGCTGAGTTGTGTAGTGTTAAGTTGTGTTGTTGAGATTCGTAGAGTTGTGTTGTGTTGTGTGTTGTTGAGTTGTGTTGAGTAGAGTTGAGTTGTGTTGAGTAGAGTTGAGTTGTGTTGAGTTGTGTTGTTGAGTTGTGTAGAGTAGAGTTGTTGTGTTGAGTAGAGTTGAGTTGTGTTGAGTTGTGTTGTTGAGTTGTGTAGAGTAGAGTTGTTGTGTTGAGTTGAGTTGTGTTTTGAGTTGAATCAAGCTGAGTTGTGTTGAGTTGTTGTCTAGAGCTGTGTTGAGTTGAGTTGAGTTGTATTGTGTTGAGTTGTGTTGAGTTGTGTTTAGTTGTGTTGAGTTGTGTTGTTGAGTCATGTTGAGTTGAGTCAAGCTGAGTTGTGTAGTGTTAAGTTGTGTTGTTGAGATTCGTAGAGTTGAGTTGTGTTGTGTGTTGTTGAGTTGTGCTGAGTTGAGTTGTGTGTTGTTGAGTTGTGTTGAGTAGAGTTGAGTTGAGTTGTGTTGAGTAGAGTTGAGTTGTGTTGAGTAGAGTTGAGTTGTGTTGAGTTGTGTTGTTGAGTTGTGTAGAGTAGAGTTGTTGTGTTGTTGTGTTGTGTTGTATAGTGTTGAGTAGAGTAGTGTTGTGTTGTGTTGTCTTGTCTTGTGTTGTGTAGAGTAGAGTAGAGTTGAGTTGAGTTGTTTTGAGTTGTGTTGTGTTGTGTAGTGTAGTGTAGTGTAGTATTGTGTTGTTGAGTTGTGTTGAGTTGTGTTGTGTTGTGTAGTGTAGTGTAGTGTTGAGTTGTGTTGTTGTTGAGTAGAGTAGAGTAGAGTAGTGAGTTGAGTTGTGTTGTTGAGTTGTGTTGAATGTTGTGTTGTGTTGTTGAGTAGAGTAGAGTTGAGTTGTGTTGTTGAGTTGTGTTGAATGTTGTGTTGTGTTGTTGAGTAGAGTAGAGTTGAGTTGTTTTGAGTTGTGTTGTGTTGTGTTGTAGAGTAGAGTTGAGTTGTGTAGTGTTGAGTTGTGTTGTAGAGTAGAGTTGAGTTGAGTTGAGTTGAGTTGTGTTGTGTTGTGTTGTAGAGTAGAGTTGAGTTGTGTAGTGTTGAGTTGTGTTGTAGAGTAGAGTTGAGTTGAGTTGTGTAGTGTTGAGTTGTGTTGTGTTGTAGAGTAGAGTAGAGTTGAGTTGTGTAGTGTTGAGTTGTATTGTGTTGTAGAGTAGAGTTGAGTTGTGTTGTGTTGAGTAGAGAAGAGTTGGGTTGAGTTGTGTTGAGTTGAGTTGTGTTGTGTTGAGTTGAGTTGAGTAGAGTAGTGTAGGAGTTGAGTTGTGTTGAGTAGAGTTGAGTTGAGTAGTGTA
>JARPMJ010001594.1:95000-147500 GCA_033366665.1 Phoxinus dragarum | reverse complement strand
GGTGATGATGGATGGTGATGATGATGGTGATGAGGATGATGAGGTGATGATGATGATGATGTGGTGAGGTGATGATGAGGATGTGGGATGATGATGTGGTGATGATGATGAGGATGATGATGATGATGATGATGGATGATGTGGTGATGGTGGATGTGGATGATGAGGATGATGAGGATGGTGATGGATGATGATGATGAGGATGATGATGATGATGATGATGTGGATGATGATGTGGTGGTGAGGATGATGAGGTGGTTGAGGATGATGATGAGGATGATGGATGATGAGGATGATGGTGATGAGGATGATGAGGATGATGAGGATGATGATGATGATGATGATGAGGATGATGATGATGATGAGGATGATGATGCACTCTTAAAAATAAAGCTTCTTTATCAGCATCAATGGTTCCATGAAGAACCTCGAACATCCATGGAATCTTTCCACTGCATAACATGTGCTTTAGATTATTAAAGACTTCTGTGGCATTGATGGAAGTGTTCGTGTTTAAGACTGTATAATGTGACAGAGACATCATGACAGTGTGCCACATGCTGTTTATTTACGAAGTAGAACCAGAAAGAGCTGCTCTATTCTATTCTTCATTCTCTAGTTGTAAAGGGGATCCGCAGGAGAACGCAAGTTTATTCACACATAACCAGATCCAAGATCAAACATGGCGGGGCATCAAAACTCAAAATGAAGACGATGGTCTACAGGAAACAGTACTTGACAAAGACACATGGCAAACATGAGGACTATACAGACTAATGATAAGATTACACCTGTGAACAATTAACCAATGACAACATGACAGACTAGGGAACACATGGCAGGATCACATGACTAACAGGGAATCACATGACAAGACACAGAAACATGACATGAAACGAACCAATACAAAGACAAGACCAAACAATCGTGACACTAGTTCTTTAGGAAATGTCTCAGAGAACGCTGAGGAATAACGTTAGCTGGTCTAAAGAATCGATAATGAAACATCATGAGCTGTAAATAACCTTTAAGGCCATTGCACACTGAGTCCCAAATTTTCGTATGCGTTTTTTCATATTCGTGATTCGGTGGCTCTGAATTGTCAAACACCATTCAAACTGCTTGTTACGGATGCGAAAAACGCAGAAAATCGAACCCGTTCCGATTTTTTTTATGACGGACGAAAGTTTCGGAGGCAGTGTGCAAGCGTGATTGACATAACGTGAGGTCGTATTTATTTTTTAACGTGCGAAAATTTCGGATGAGAATTTCGGACTCAGTGTGCCATGGCCTTAAGGCCTGTTTACACCGGGACCGACGTTTAACGCCTCGTGACTAAACAAAGGGCGCCAATGTGAGTGTGCATACCGACGCGTAAAACGCCACGCGTAAAAGCGTAATTTATTTTAAAACGCCTCGAGTTATTTTTTTTGGTTTGACGCGCTGCGTCAAAAACTATCCGACCAATGAGATTGGCGCTTTTGCTCACGTGTCTGGAGCTTCTGAAGTTACAGTAAAACACAACTTGGGGGCGCTCAAACACAAAACGGTCTTGCCGAGCACACATACGTAACGGCGAAGAATATATACGCCAAGTATAGCGTCTACACTGCCGGGAAGAAATAAGACGAGGAAGATGCAAGGCAAGAAGAATGTAGAGCTGTTGGTCTCGCTGGTGTCGGAACATAAAGAACTATATGACAAACGTGCCAGCGACTACGCGGGGTATTTCTGTTCTACATTAAGCGCCATCTAATGTCAGGGAATGAATTTGCAGGTTCACTCGGCTCATCGTCAGCGAAAATCGCTTGGGTGTGAACACAAAAAACACGTTGAAAAACGCTGGCGAATAACGCGCGCCGATATTCGTCCCGGTGTGTACGAGCCTTTACAGTCACTCAGTAACTTTACAGCAACAGAAACTCTTTTCTGGTTTCTCCGCTGAACTGTTGAAGAACCTGAGATTAAATGTGTTTAACTTCAGAAGTCCGAAACATCTCCTTCTGTGTCCCTCAGTTCGGCAGCGAGCGCGCGAGACTACGACACCAGGGTTCTGTTGAGGTTCCCTCAGCGCGTGAAGAACCAGGGAACCGCAGACTTCCTGCCCAGCAGACCGAGGCACTCCTGGGAATGGCACAGCTGCCACAAGTGAGGAAAGCAGACCAGACTAACTAATAACTCATAAAGCCACACGCGATGGTGAAGTTAAAGGGGGGGTGTAATGCCCTTTCACTTTCTACAAGATGTAAAATAATCTCTGATGTCCCCAGAGTGTGTGTGTGAAGTTTAGCTCAAAATACCCCACAGATATTTTTATATAGCATGTTAAAGTTTAAACTTTTTGAGGGTGAGCAAAAACATACCGTTTTGTGTCTGTCCCTTTAAATGCAAATGAGCTGCTGCTCCCGGCACAGGGGGCGGAGCTTCAAGAGATTGTGTCCTTTTACCTCTCACACACACACACACACACACACACAGACACGCAATGAAAATAACAATGTGTTCAAACCGGAGTCAGACAATAATGGAGACTCGAGAAGTGACGACATGTAGAAGCAACAGGACATTTCTGAATGGTTAGTTGATGAATTTATGTAGCTGATGTGTAGTTACCCTTCTAGTCATTGATTAGCATATTCTGTTTTGATAATCTATAAATCGTGTTCAGGGGGCGGGGTTTATGTAAATTTTAGGGTTGGTGATGACACTAACCCGGGAGGAATGTCGTGTAGTTCCTACCTGCCTTTTTTTGTAGTTCTTAAAAAGCAATTTCTTTAAAAGCAAATATCTTCCTTTTCTTTGAACTTTGAGCGTTGTAACTTTGCAGATGTTGTTTATGATCAAACAGCAACATTACACACTAACTACAGTTAGAAAAGTCAAATCAGAATCAACCACCCCTTTAATATAAAATATATTATTACAACACATGAGAGAACGTACGTGCACCTAGAACACACATAAAACAGTCTCTAGACGTACTACAATATCACTGAATGTGTTACACCAGCCCTAAACGACTGACAACAACTGCTGTGATGTGGTTTCAAATGAAGCTGCTGGAAAGAAGAATATGTGTGTGTATAATTGATGTTGGATTGTTCAGCATGATGTTGTGTGTTTCAGTCACTATCACAGCATGAACGAGTTCTGCCATTACGACCTGCTGGACTCCAGCACACAGCAGAGGGTCGCCGAGGGCCATAAAGCCAGTTTCTGTCTGGAGGACACGTCCTGCGACCCCGGGTACTACCGCCGCTACGCCTGCACGTCCCACACACAGGTGCGTACACACCGCCGCTACGCCTGCTCGTCCCACACACAGGTGCGTTCACACCGCCGCTACGCCTGCACGTCCCACACACAGGTGCGTTCACACCGCCGCTACGCCTGCACGTCCCACACACAGGTGCGTTCACACCGCCGCTACGCCTGCTCGTCCCACACACAGGTGCGTTCACACCGCCGCTACGCCTGCACGTCCCACACACAGGTGCGTACACACCGCCGCTACGCCTGCACGTCCCACACACAGGTGCGTTCACCACCGCCGCTACGCCTGCACGTCCCACACACAGGTGCGTTCACACCGCCGCTACGCCTGCTCGTCCCACACACAGGTGTGCACACACCGCCGCTACTCCTACACGTCCCACACACAGGTGCGTTCACACCGCCGCTACGCCTGCTCGTCCCACACACAGGTGCGTTCACACCGCCGCTACGCCTGCTCGTCCCACACACAGGTGCGTTCACACCGCCGCTATGCCTGCTCGTCCCACACACAGGTGCGTTCACACCGCCGCTACGCCTGCACGTCCCACACACAGGTGCGTTCACACCGCCGCTACGCCTGCACGTCCCACACACAGGTGCGTTCACACCGCCGCTACGCCTGCTCGTCCCACACACAGGTGCGTTCACACCGCCGCTACGCCTGCTCGTCCCACACACAGGTGCGTTCACACCGCCGCTACGCCTGCTCGTCCCACACACAGGTGCGTTCACACCGCCGCTACGCCTGCACGTCCCACACACAGGTGCGTTCACACCGCCGCTACGCCTGCACATCCCACACACAGGTGCGTTCACACCGCCGCTACGCCTGCACGTCCCACACACAGGTGCGTTCACACCGCCGCTACGCCTGCTCGTCCCACACACAGGTGCGTTCACACCGCCGCTACGCCTGCACATCCCACACACAGGTGCGTTCACACCGCCGCTACGCCTGCACGTCCCACACACAGGTGCGTTCACACCGCCGCTACGCCTGCTCGTCCCACACACAGGTGCGTTCACACCGCCGCTACGCCTGCACATCCCACACACAGGTGCGTTCACACCGCCGCTACGCCTGCACATCCCACACACAGGTGCGTTCACACCGCCGCTACGCCTGCACGTCCCACACACAGGTGCGTTCACACCGCCGCTACGCCTGCACATCCCACACACAGGTGCGTTCACACCGCCGCTACGCCTGCACGTCCCACACACAGGTGCGTTCACACCGCCGCTACGCCTGCACGTCCCACACACAGGTGCGTTCACACCGCCGCTACTCCTGCACGTCCCACACACAGGTGCGTTCACACCGCCGCTACGCCTGCACGTCCCACACACAGGTGCGTTCACTCCGCCGCTACGCCTGCACGTCCCACACACAGGTGCGTTCACACCGCCGCTACGCCTGCACGTCCCACACACAGGTGCGTTCACACCGCCGCTACGCCTGCTCGTCCCACACACAGGTGCGTTCACACCGCCGCTACGCCTGCACGTCCCACACACAGGTGCGTTCACTCCGCCGCTACTCCTACAGCACAGACGACACAGAGCTTCATGATCTCGTCTCTCGCCGCAGGGTTTGAGTCCTGGATGCTACGACACCTACAGCGCAGACATCGACTGCCAGTGGATCGACATCACAGACGTCCAGCCCGGACGATATGTCCTCAAGGTCAGAAACCTTCACGCTTCTTTTAAGGAGTGATGCTGTTTTGTAGGTATATTTCACGAGTTCACACTTACATACTGTATTTTCTGGACTATATGTCGCTCCGGACTATAAGTCGCATCAGTCAAAAAATGCGTCATGAAGAGGAAAAAAACATATACAAGCTGCACTGGACTATAGGTCGCATTTATTTAGAAATGTATTTCACAAAATCCAGGACCAGTTATTCAGTTCCACAACAGCACACAGAACAACAGCTGAATAGTGTCCGGTGTGTTAGCGTAACACATTAACAGTTATTCAGCTCCACAACAGCATAAAGAACATATACCTGAGGCTGAATATGCTAAACTAACATTAGCCAGCGAGACCAACAAGTTACCGGTCAGCAAGTTCACCAAGCTCCCGATCTCACTCCCACAACACTGACTCCATTGAGTTCTTCCTCGGTGTCGCTTCTGAACAACTCCGCTAACTAGAGCGCCCTCTCGCGGCTGTAGACGGTAATGTTTTCTCTCGGTTCATCTCAGTCAGTATGAATTAATTTTGATAATTATATAAGTCGCACCTGACTATAAGTTGCAGGACCAGCCAAAACTAGGAAAAAAAGTGCAACTTATAGTCCTGAAAATACAGTAATTAAGTAGAGTAAAGGTTGGGGGGGGGGGGTAATTATTTGATTAACCGAGTGTGCGCCTCTTGAGTTCATTTAAGTTAGTTATCTGAACGTGCTCCTCCCGAACTTTGTTGATAAAACATCATCTAAATTACGTCATATGCTCTCAATGACAAATGCAGAACAATTAGTTAATGCGTTCATGACCTCAAGGCTAGATTATTGTAATGCTCTACTGGGTGGTTGCCCTGCACGCTTAACAAACAAACTACAGCTAGTTCAAAACGCAGCATTCGCACATACAGTCAAACCAAAGATTATCCAGACCAGATATAATTGTTTTAATTTTTTCCACTAGTGTGCTCGGGACACTATAGTTGATCTCTGTAAGTGAGGAGAGCAGAATACAGTAAACTGGGACATATTATACCCAGATATTCTTCATACAGAGACTACCAGTAACACTGATCGGGACACTGTGAGCTGGTCATGTTCTGCTGAAGTGTGTGTGTGTAACTGCTAATGCTCTTTACACACACACACTGAACACACTGAAGCATTGCTTGGTCACTGGTTGAGCTAAACTGGTATTATCTAATTGTGTAGTTAAATTTACCAGCTGACAGATATTCAACATAATTCATGTGTGTGACAGTCTAACAGTGTGTGTGTGTGTGTGTGAGACAGTCTAACAGTGTGCGTGTGTGTGTGTGTGTGTGTGTGTGTGTGTGTGTGTGTGTGTGAGACAGTCTAACAGTGTGTGTGTGTGTGTGTGTGTGTGTGTGTGAGACAGTCTAACAGAAGGATGGACAAAACCTGTCAGATATCAACTGAGTTCTGTCATATTTTATCACCATTTTATAAACTATAGCGAATAAACTGATAATGTGAGAAATGTTGAAGGAGTCTGAATACATTTTAGTTTGACTATAAATTACGACATATGCTCTCAATTACATATGCGGAACAGTTAGTTAATGCGCTTAAGGCTAGATTACTGTAATGCTCTACTGGGGGGTTGCCCTGCACGCTTAATAAACAAACTACAGCTAGTTCAAAATACAGCATTTGCACATATATATTCAAACGCTCATATCTATAGACTAAACACGTGATGCTCATGCCGTCACCATTTTCACAGATTCACGTTTTTGAAGTTTACACAGAGATGATCACTTTTTATTTATTTTTTAAACTTGCACCGGATCCGGTTTCAGAGTGTGTGTTCTCGAGCTCCAGACACTGGTGTGTGTGAATGAACGGCCAGAACACAGTAAAGTGTGTGTTTTCTGTTAGAACGGTGTCGTGTTAGCGGCCGCTAAGTTAATCACTAATGATCTTTACAACGGAAGTGAATCAATCAAAACTAACTTTATCTGGACAATAACTTTATTCTAGATCTGCTGTAAAGCCTGAACACTGTTACTGTAATCTCCTGTGATCTCTGTAAAGCTGCTGTGTGTGTGTAGTAGAAGCGCTGTATAGATGAAGCTGACGTGTGTGTGTTGTAGAAGCGCTGTATAGATGGAGCTGACGTGTGTGTGTTGTAGAAGCGCTGTATAGATGAAGCTGACGTGTGTGTGTTGTAGAAGCGCTGTATAGATGGAGCTGACGTGTGTGTGTTGTAGAAGCGCTGTATAGATGAAGCTGACGTGTGTGTGTTGTAGAAGCGCTGTATAGATGGAGCTGACGTGTGTGTGTTGTAGAAGCGCTGTATAGATGGAGCTGACGTGACTGACAGTGTGTGTGAATAGTCTGTGTATCTAAAACCCTTCAGACCCTTTTAACTCTTGTGATTCTTTGCACTCTAAAAAAATGCTGGGTTGTTTCAACCCAAATTTGGGTCAAATATGGACTAACCCAGCAGTTGGGTTACATTTTTTAACCCAACGTAAAAACAACCCTGACAACCATTTTAGAGTGTGTGTTTGTGTGCAGATTCTGCTCGTGAGTGCATCCCAGATGTGAGAGGGTTTGATGTTTTTATTCCAGATTACAGTGAACCCGAGCTTCCAGGTGTCCGAGTCAGACTTCAGCAATAACATCGTCCGCTGTGACGTCCAGTACACCGGCAGCTCCGCTCACGTGTCCGGCTGCGCCGTGTCTCCGTAAGGTTTTTATATATGTTTTTTTTTATTATGCTTGCAAACCGTACAGAGATTACATTCATGATATACAACTTTGTATGCAATACACAAAATATATCAACAATGTTCAATGTCATCTAAAAAGTTAACAATTATTTGCCAAAAAAAGAAAAATAACAAAGAAAAAGTAGGAGAATAATAAAAAATATATTATTTTATACATCAGTGTACAAATTAAAGTAATTACAAATTGAGGTTGTTTCTTATTTACTGAGGATGAAATAGTGTTAAGGTACATTTTAATTTCTTTAAAAAAAACTGGTTTACATAATTTTACACATATATATAAAATTTGCCAAGAAAATAAATTAAATTGATCTTAAAGCAAGCTTTGTTTTTAGTGGGGACAAAATCAAAGTATCCAAAAATAATGTCTTCAAAGGTTAGGGATATATCTAGCTGGATATTATCTGGAATAAATGTGTCAATAGAGTCTCAATCCTTCTCTGCACAGACACTGAGCGGGTTTCCCACTGGACCGGCATCAGCATCACGGATCCTCGAATCAAGCCCACATCCGGGAAATGATACAGAGCGTATGAAGTTATCAAGTTATGAAAATGTTATTTCTGAACGTTTCCGTGGTTATGTGAACATTATGGGAACTGTACGTGTGTATTATGTTATTTTGTCTTAATCAGTGTGAACATCTCGCACTCGCTCTTTAGGAAGAGTCGAGGGTCTTTCCAGCTTAATATCCATATTCATGTTTAGCGTATTGTTTGAATGATGTTTTGAAGAAGATCGGGAAGGTTTGAGAGAGGCTGAACGTGTCAATGTCGTTTTCAGACTCATGTTTGATATTACCGGTGGACATGTTTATATGTTCAGCCTGTGGATGTTAGTGCCACTTTAGTTTAGGAGGAACACACTTGAATAAAAGCAGATGAGAATATGATTTCTTCATTTTCATGTGTTTCTTATTATTTGAAAAGAGACTGTAATGGATCATCAGAGTGTGTGTGTGTGTGTGTGTGTGAGCGAGAGAGAGAGAGTTTGTGTGTGTGTGTGTGTGTTTGAGCGAGAGAGAGTTTATGTGTGTGTGTGTGTGTGTTTGAGCGAGAGAGAGTATGTGTGTATGTGTGTGTGTGTGTGTGTGTGTGTGTGAGAGCGAGAGAGAGTTTGTGTGTGTGAGAGCGAGAGAGAGAGTATGTGTGTATGTGTGTGTGTGTGAGAGCGAGAGAGAGTTTGTCTGTGTGTGTGTGTGTGTGTGTGTGTGCGAGAGAGAGTTTGTGTGTGTTTGTGTGTGTGTTTGAGCGAGAGAGAGTATGTGTGTATGTGTGTGTGTGTGTTTGAGCGAGAGAGAGTATGTGTGTATGTGTGTGTGTGTGAGAGCGAGAGAGTTTGTGTGTGTGTGTGTGTGTGTGTGTGAGAGCGAGAGAGAGTATGTGTGTATGTGTGTGTGTGTGAGAGCGAGAGAGAGTTTGTGTGCTGTGTGTGTGTGTGTGTGTGTGTGTGCGAGAGAGTTTGTGTGTGTGTGTGTGTGTGTGTAGCGCCCTCTGCTGGCGTGTGTGTGTGTGTGTGTGTGTAGCGCCCTCTGCTGGCGAGTCACTGTGTGCGCAAGTGTGTCGGGTCGCGCGCGCTGAGGAGGCTGAGGCGCGCGCTCGTGTCACATTCTTCAGATGATCCGCTATTCAGAAGAAACACAGACAGACAATCAGCGACACACAGCAGCGAGCACAAGGTACGACACACACACACACACACACACACACACTGAACACAATATAGCAGGAGAAAGAGATCAGAAACATACGCGAGAATCCTGAGAGAAACATTGAGATGGGGAGAGATCATCTGAGATGCTAACGCTAAAGCTAATGCTAGAAACAAAAGAGACAGAGACAGATAGAGATAAACAGACATACTCTATACACACACACACACACACACACACCGAGAGACAGACAGATAAACAGACAGACAGATCTGTATCTTAATCTCATCAATACTCATCAGTTTGTTTTCCAGGATCAATGATCGATTATTGTGTGTTTGATGTGGAACTGCCACACAGTAAATCAGGGTTCTGCTCTTATCATCAGTTATTCTGGAGAAAAAACTTGTTTCATAGTTTTTCATCAAAATATAAATAATTTCCTTTTCATCTGATGCCATCGAGTCCGCGGGGCTACTGGTTATTAATGTTAACCCGTGGTTAATAACTAATAATAATATTTTTATTACTCCGACTCATCTCTAATGACCACGCCCACTTTCCAGTGCTGATGGATGAGAGCAGGCCACGCCCCTCGTGTACCTCGCGTGACGTCAGACTCATGTAGCAGTTCCTGTTCGGCTGAAGTGTGTATAAGTTCATCAGTGTGTGTGTGTGTGTGTGTGTGTGTGTGTGTGTGTGTGTGTGTGTGTGTGTGTGTGTGTGTGTGTGTTCTCAGAATGCTGACTGAAGATGGACGCTCCTGAATACCTGGATCTGGATGAGATCGACTTCACTGATGATGTACCTGTGAGTCACATGATCACGAGTGAACACTGAACGTCACTCATCATAAACCACACGCATCTTCTCTTCCAGTGTCGAATTCTGTCATTATTTCCGCCTCAAACCCAAAAGACTTTCCTCCCATCTTTGAAACACAAATAAAGATATTATATTTGTTATTAAATCTGAGAGATTTCACTCACTTTAAACTATTCACTCGATCATCCCAAAGGTTAGAGCTCAAATATTTATCAGAAGTTATTATTTCCCATCTTCCCTGATGTTGGTTAACGGTCACATGACCTTCAGCCAACAAGTAAAATATTTCATCTTCTTTAGTGTTATTTTGTGTTACTTTAAAATGATTTATTTCATTTATTAATTTTTTAGGATTAAACATTTTTTTGTGTGTTTTTAAAGTGTTCATTTACACTGATTTATAAAAATTTAAAATTTTCATGATCTAATGAATTTTTGTTAGCATTTTATTTGAGATTTTTTTTTTTTTAATTATCTATATATAATTATTTTTTAAGTACGTTTTATTTAGATTTTTGATTTAATTTAATTTAATGAATTTTTTAGTAAATGTTAAAATTATTTAAAAATGTGTTTTAAAGTTTTTTTTTCAGGTTTCAGTGAGCTTTTTTATTTTTTATTATTAGCTTTTCATCAACTCATGAACTCCAGTTTTGGAAGCCTTTAAGATATTTAAGTGTATATTAAATGTTACAGGAATAATACAGTAGATTACAGTGTGGTACATTTACATTTGTTCATCCGTTTCAAAGTGACTTATTCAAGGTTTCCTTTATCTCTAACGCCCGTTTCACACATACTCCGTTTGCAGTGCGTTTGCGGTGCGTATTTTTTTCCGTACCCATGTTAACAGGTTAGAGCTTTCACACTGCACACGGATGCGGTCCGGCAATCCGCTCCAGTTGCGGTGTGTGTAAAGCAGTGCAGCGATCGTTTACGCACAGAGTCTATTTCTGCTGTGCTGCACTGCAGCGTATTGTTCACATTGAAATAAATATAGATTGACAAGAAACTGTAATAATTTAATCATATAGCTACTCATAATTACAGTTAATGTGTTCTACATTTACTAAATTACAGGATCAAGAAATTAAAAACGTTTTAAACGAGAATATACATGTATATTATTGCTGCATGTTGTTCTATTTAAACATTAATATGTAGGCCTACTGTGTTGCCCTTTTTATTTATTTTGTTTATCGTCACATTCAACCTTCATGTCATGCGAATTTATTAAATGTAAATGAACATCTGAATATGTAGTTGTAGCCTATATGAATTCATAAGTAAATCATATTATATAGTTTTATTTTTTAATATAAAGAAGTTAAACAGGGTGTAATTATAAGTCTGTTATAGTTATGTAGGCTAGTTATAATTCATTTTGACTATGTAATTGTAAATCAAAATGTTTAACTTTGGTGCTACAGCCAGCCTTATTTATAGCAGAGGATACTCGTTTTAATGTAGTGGCATGTGCTAACAATAATTATTATATCAAATGTTCATTTCCAAAAAGGTCCTTTGTCTTCTGGGGGCTAGCCCTCTCCCGGTTCTTATTTTTTTTTCAGTCTTAGAATATGCATTTATAATCCGTATTTATTTGTATTCTAATTTAAAATATTTGTGTATTATATCTTAGCAACAGATATAGCGTGATAGCTTTTCTTCTGTCAACAACTCGAACTAAAACAAAGAATCACAATGATTAAAATTAATTTCATACCGTGTAATGTCTGTAACAATGTCAAAGTTAAAGTTTGGTTTTAAAATCAAAATTACTTAGCCTACCCATTTTTTATTTTGTGACACAGAAACTACGTATCAGTAGCGCTCTGCAAACGCAGCATATGTGAAAGCACTATAGCGCGTGCTGCTCCAGTACCGCACACGCACTGCATACGGAGTATGTGTGAAACGGGCGTCAGATGTTTCCTGGCGGTCAAACCGTGTCCTTTCAATTAAAGTCACATTTATTTGTGTATTTGTGTGTATATATGTATTTTAGAAATGTAAAAAAAAAACGAAAAAAGTAATATTTTAAGGCAGAAACGATGAGCTCACTGAAGTAATGAATACTTGTTTGTTAACATATGGTTATGACATCTAGGAAATGTCAGTATTAATGCACGAGTGTGTGCAGTGCTGGACGTGAGCTGGTGTTTGAGCGCTAACTCTTAATGATGTGTCCCGTCGCAGTACAAGAGCATTCCTGAGCTGTGCCGAAGACACGATGGGCCGAGCGACGAGAGACACGGTACCACACTCACACACTGATGTTAAACCAGAGCAAAATATTATTAAAATAATCAGAGTTGGTGTGTTTTACAAGAAAATACTATTTTAGTCTTTCAACTTCAAAATGTTGTGTAATTCAGAGCTACTTGCCGTTGCTTTCTAGTTAGTTGTGAAATTTACGTGTGAAAACTGTTTCTAAGTATGTTTTTAGTGTGGTGTACATTCCAAATAACACGATTCACATCCCAAAAACCGTGGAAATACCATCAAAGTAACTTGAGTTATGTAATCAGATTACTTTTTCAAGTAACTAGTAAAGTAACGCATTACTTTTTCAATTTACAACAAAATATTTACGTTACTTTTTCACATTTATTGACTGACAGCTCTCATGTCCTCATGTTCAGAGAAATAAAGTGAGGAGGTGTGTGTGTGTGTGTGAGAACATGATGGTTATTTTAGTTCTAGACTTAATGTGAACAGTATTCCTCAAAATGAATAAAAACAGTAAATTGCAATCTCAGAATTTTATGCAAAATTCTTTTTAATTTACTATATTAAAGTAAATTAAATTACTTTAATTTACTTTAATATATTAAAGCAATATATTAAATTATATATTACTTTAATATATAATTAAATTAAATATAATTATAATATAATTATATTTAATTAATATTTTTTAATACAATTTTATAATTAACTATATTAAATTACACAAATATACTTTGTGTTTAATCTCACTTTATTAACCAATGT
This sequence comes from Phoxinus dragarum, assembly GCA_033366665.1. Lineage (NCBI taxonomy): Eukaryota > Metazoa > Chordata > Actinopteri > Cypriniformes > Leuciscidae > Phoxinus > Phoxinus dragarum. The sequence continues at coordinate 134,298 of JARPMJ010001594.1, read as the reverse complement.
CTTTGCAGCTGACCTTTAATGATCTAATTCAACCGTACTAATAAACAAATATAGCAAATATTAGTTACTTTTTTTGGGGAGTAACGCAATATTGTAATGCATTACTTTTAGAAGTAACTTTCCCCAACACTGAATAACATATGGCGTTTTGGCCCTTAAAGGAGCCGTATGTAAGATTGTGGCCAAAACTGGTACTGCAATCACTCTCAAATGACTGTAGAGCGGTGTAGGTGTATATTATCACTATACAAGTGAAATTGACGACAAAAACCAACAAAAAAGTCAAGTGTAAAGTTTCGCTCTATATTTGTCTTGTTTTCCAGCTCCGGCCATCAACTGGGGTCGTAACGCGGCGTCACACGGCGTCCCGGGAAACAAACCCACCGGAATCGCCGACGTCTACAGCAAGTTCAGGCCCGTCAAGCGCGTGTCTCCCCTCAAACACCAGCCGGAGGAGGCCGAAGCCGAGCCGAACGTGGACCGGAGCAAGGAGGATTCTCCCTGCGCCGGCAAGAGCAAAGCCCTGGGGAACGGAGCCCTGTTCGGGGAGCTGGAGCACTACGACCTGGACATGGACGAGATCCTCGACGTGCCGTATATCAATAAACCCAGTCAGCAGACGTCGACGCTTCCCCGCATGGCTTCGGAGAAGAGGAGCGCCAGAGGAGCCACGCTTTCCCACTCCGAGAGCCTGAGCGCCGGGAGCCAGTTCTGTGTGCTGGCGCCCGTCAACTGGCCCGACATCAGGAAGACCAAGTCCATGGATCTCCGGGCTCAGAACGCGGGATTCGAGCTCAGTCACGGGTCAGACGCGGATAAGCCCCGCCTCTTCCCGGATAAACCCGGAGCCGACGGCGGGGAGACGGCGTTCCCGATTCAGGGAGCCAGAGGCACGAGGGGAGCGTTCGGAGACGGAGACGAGGAAGCCAAGAAGACGCAGAACATCCTGAACGTCGTGAGAGAGGGGCAGATCTCACTGCTGGTAAGAGTTCGCCAGTGTTTATAGTCTGGGTTTAATATTAAAGGGGTGGTTGATTCTGATTTGACTTTTCTAACTGTAGTTAGTGTGTAATGTTGCTGTTTGATCATAAACAACATCTGCAAAGTTACAACGCTCAAAGTTCACAGCAAAGGGAGATATTTGCTTTTAAAGAAATAGCTTTTTAAGAACTACAACAAACGGCTGGTAGGAACTACACGAGCTTCCTCCCGGGTTAGTGACATCACTAACCCTAAAATTTACATAAACCCCGCCCCCTGAACACGATTTATAGATTATCAAGACAGACTATGCTAATCAATGACTAGAAGATAACTACACATAAACCACATAAATTCATCAACTAACCATTCAGAAATGTCCTGTTGCTTCTACATGTTGTCACTTCTTTTCAAGTCTTTCCATCATTGACATCGTTGACATAATCTGACTCTGGTTCTGCCGCTCAGTGTTTCTGCCCCTCAGTGTCTCTGCCGCTCAGTGTCTCTGCCGCTCAGTGTTTCTGCCCCTCAGTGTTTCTGCCCCTCAGTGTTTCTGCCCCTCAGTGTTTCTGCCCCTCAGTGTCTCTGCCCCTCAGTGTCTCTGCCCCTCAGTGTTTCTGCCTCTCAGTGTCTCTGCCCCTCAGTGTCTCTGCCCCTCAGTGTGTCTGCCCCTCAGTGTCTCTGCCCCTCAGTGTCTCTGTCCCTCAGTGTCTCTGCCCCTCAGTGTCTCTGTCCCTCAGTGTCTCTGCCCCTCAGTGTCTCTGCCCCTCAGTGTCTCTGCCTCTCAGTGTCTCTGCCCCTCAGTGTCTCTGCCCCTCAGTGTCTCTGCCCCTCAGTGTCTCTGCCGCTCAGTGTCTCTGCCCCTCAGTGTCTCTGCCCCTCAGTGTCTCTGCCTCTCAGTGTCTCTGCCCCTCAGTGTCTCTGCCCCTCAGTGTCTCTGCCCCTCAGTGTCTCTGCCCCTCAGTGTCTCTGCCGCTCAGTGTCTCTGCCCCTCAGTGTCTCTGCCTCTCAGTGTCTCTGCCCCTCAGTGTCTCTGCCCCTCAGTGTCTCTGCCGCTCAGTGTCTCTGCCCCTCAGTGTCTCTGCCCCTCAGTGTCTCTGCCGCTCAGTGTTTCTGCCCCTCAGTGTTTCTGCCCCTCAGTGTCTCTGCCCCTCAGTGTTTCTGCCTCTCAGTGTCTCTGCCGCTCAGTGTTTCTGCCCCTCAGTGTTTCTGCCCCTCAGTGTCTCTGCCCCTCAGTGTCTCTGCCCCTCAGTGTCTCTGCCCCTCAGTGTCTCTGCCCCTCAGTGTCTCTGCCCCTCAGTGTCTCTGCCCCTCAGTGTCTCTGCCCCTCAGTGTCTCTGCCCCTCAGTGTTTCTGCCCCTCAGTGTCTCTGCCGCTCAGTGTCTCTGCCGCTCAGTGTCTCTGCCGCTCAGTGTCTCTGCCCCTCAGTGTCTCTGCCCCTCAGTGTCTCTGCCCCTCAGTGTCTCTGCCGCTCAGTGTCTCTGCCCCTCAGTGTCTCTGCCCCTCAGTGTCTCTGCCCCTCAGTGTTTCTGCCCCTCAGTGTCTCTGCCCCTCAGTGTCTCTGCCGCTCAGTGTTTCTGCCCCTCAGTGTCTCTGCCGCTCAGTGTCTCTGCCGCTCAGTGTCTCTGCCGCTCAGTGTCTCTGCCGCTCAGTGTCTCTGCCGCTCAGTGTCTCTGCCGCTCAGTGTTTCTGCCCCTCAGTGTCTCTGCCCCTCAGTGTCTCTGCCCCTCAGTGTCTCTGCCCCTCGGTGTCTCTGCCCCTCAGTGTCTCTGCCCCTCAGTGTCTCTGCCCCTCAGTGTCTCTGCCGCTCAGTGTCTCTGCCCCTCAGTGTTTCTGCCCCTCAGTGTCTCTGCCCCTCAGTGTCTCTGCCCCTCAGTGTTTCTGCCCCTCAGTGTTTCTGCCGCTCAGTGTTTCTGCCGCTCAGTGTTTCTGCCGCTCAGTGTCTCCGCCCCTCATTGTCTCTGCCCCTCAGTGTCTCTGCCCCTCAGTGTCTCTGCCGCTCAGTGTCTCTGCCGCTCAGTGTCTCTGCCGCTCAGTGTCTCTGCCCCTCAGTGTCTCTGCCCCTCAGTGTCTCTGCCGCTCAGTGTCTCTGCCCCTCAGTGTCTCTGCCCCTCAGTGTCTCTGCCCCTCAGTGTCTCTGCCCCTCAGTGTCTCTGCCGCTCAGTGTCTCTGCCCCTCAGTGTCTCTGCCCCTCAGTGTCTCTGCCCCTCAGTGTCTCTGCCCCTCAGTGTCTCTGCCCCTCAGTGTCTCTGCCCCTCAGTGTCTCTGCCCCTCAGTGTCTCTGCCCCTCAGTGTCTCTGCCCCTCAGTGTCTCTGCCCCTCAGTGTCTCTGCCCCTCAGTGTCTCTGCCCCTCAGTGTCTCTGCCCCTCAGTGTTTCTGCCGCTCAGTGTTTCTGCCGCTCAGTGTTTCTGCCCCTCAGTGTTTCTGCCGCTTAGTGTCTCTGCCCCTCAGTGTTTCTGCCGCTCAGTGTTTCTGCCCCTCAGTGTCTCTGCCCCTCAGTGTCTCTGCCCTTCAGTGTCTCTGCCCCTCAGTGTCTCTGCCCCTCAGTGTCTCTGCCCCTCAGTGTCTCTGCCCCTCAGTGTCTCTGCCCCTCAGTGTCTCTGCCCCTCAGTGTTTCTGCCGCTCAGTGTTTCTGCCGCTCAGTGTTTCTGCCCCTCAGTGTCTCTGCCGCTTAGTGTCTCTGCCCCTCAGTGTTTCTGCCGCTCAGTGTTTCTGCCCCTCAGTGTCTCTGCCCCTCAGTGTCTCTGCCGCTCAGTGTTTCTGCCCCTCAGTGTTTCTACCCCTCAGTGTCTCTGCCCCTCAGTGTCTCTGCCCCTCAGTGTCTCTGCCGCTCAGTGTCTCTGCCCCTCAGTGTCTCTGCCCCTCAGTGTCTCTGCCCCTCAGTGTCTCTGCCCCTCAGTGTTTCTGCCGCTCAGTGTTTCTGCCCCTCAGTGTCTCTGCCGCTCAGTGTTTCTGCCGCTGCACTTTGATCTTTGTAACTTTGCAGAGCTTTTACACTCATAAACATCTCTATTACTCATTGCATGACTGGTAATATCCCAGAAAGCATAATAACTGTAGTAACGCGCTCGTGTGTGTCATTGCAGCCTCACATCGCGGCGGAGAACCTGGAGCGTATCCGAGACGAGGACGGGAATAACCTCCTGCACGTGTGCGCGTCTCAGGGTCACGCCGACTGCCTGCAACACCTGACCTCGCTCATGGGCGAAGACTGCCTGAACGAGCGCAACACACACCAGCTCACGCCCGCGGGCCTCGCCGTACGGGTACGTCTGTAGCGCCACAATGTTTCGGATTCCTCGACTGTTAGTGGTGCAGTGGATCATTTACTGCTTTTGAGTCACGGATCGGATCAGAAAAAATATATATATATTAGGGCTGTCCGTTAAACGCGTTATTAACGGCGTTAACGCAAACCCATGTTAACGGCGTAATTTTTTTTATCGCGAGTTAACTATGACATTAATGTGATTAATCGCGAGTTAACTATGACATTTAATGTGATTAATCGCGAGTTAACTATGACATTGAATGTGATTAATCGCAAGTTAACTATGGCATTTAATGTGATTAATCGCGAGTTAACTATGACATTAATGCAATTAATCGTGAGTTAACTATGACATTAATGCGATTAATCACGAGTTAACGATGACATTAATGTGATTAATCGTGAGTTAGCTATGGCATTAATGCGATTAATCGCGAGTTTACTATGACATTTACGTGATTAATCGCAAGTTAACTATGACATTAATGTGATTAATCGCGAGTTAACTATGACATTTATGTGATTAATCGTGAGTTAACTATGGAATTTAATGTGATTAATCACGAGTTAACTATGGCATTAATGCGATTAATCACGAGTTAACTATGACATTAATGCGATTAATCGCGAGTTAACTATGGCATTAATGCGATTAATCGCGAGTTAACTATGACATTTATGTGATTAATCGTGAGTTAACTATGACATTAATGTGATTAATCGCGAGTTAACTATGACATTTATGTGATTAATCGTGAGTGAACTATGGAATTGAATGCGATTAATCACGAGTTAACTATGGCATTAATGCGATTAATCACGAGTTAACTATGACATTAATGCGATTAATCGTGAGTTAACTATGACATTAATGTGATTAATCAAGAGTTAACTATTGCATTAATGTGATTAATCACGAGTTAACTATTGCATTAATGCGATTAATCACGAGTTAACTATGACATTAATGCGATTAATCGTGAGTTAACTATGGCATCAATGCGATTAATCGTGATTAAATATTTTAATCGTTTGACAGCCCTAATATATATATATATTACTTAAAGCTAACTTGAAGTTCTTCGATACCACAACAAAAACTACTAGCCTAACTGATAAAGTTCAAACATTATTACAAACAAGTGAACAGTCAGTAATAAAATAAGAACAAATACAAAAATGACAAGCAGAGATGAATACTAAATAACAAAGTTAAAGTCTAACAGTAGTATTCAGGCACAGAAATTAATAATTAGGCCTAAATGTAAAATAACACTATTTGTTCACTGTAGAAATTAAATATAGTTTATCTTTGTTAATGCTGTGTTTAGTTGTTTTATTAACATTAATGACGCAGACGACAGCAGGAATATTAGTCTGCTGTCACTTTAAGACCGAATATACTGACAAACATCCGGTTTCTTTCTCAACTGTTCCCTCATGACAGAACCGAGAGAATACTTGCCGAGACGGATATTTTGATATGTAAATTGGCAAGACAAAACGCGTCATTCTATGATGTTTAAACTTAGCAGTTAATCCGCGGATCACATGCGTGCCGAATCGTGGGTCAGCTGATCCGTACGCATCACGATCAACTGCGATCCATCACACTGACTGTGCTAGTGAACTACTGAACAAATACACATGTGAAACAGACTGTGTGTGTGTGTGTGTAGAACGGTCACCTGGAGTGTGTGCGCTGGATGGTTAGTGAAACCGAAGCCATCGCCGAGCTCAGCTGCACTCGAGAGCATCCCAGCCTCATCCATTACGCCGCGCGACACGGACAGGTGAGACTCCGCCCACACGCACAGGTGCGCTCGCGGTCACGTGACTAACCGCGCGCACACTAGGGCTAACATTAGCACATTAGCGCTGCATGATTAATCGCAACTTGCATGTAATCGCACTTAAACCGAGTTGGCTGATCTCGATGTTAAAATGGAGGCTGAGATTATCAGTTCTGCGCCACTGGTCAGTGATGATCGGTCAGTAAACGCGGCTCACTCTGAAAGCTCTGAGTTTGAGTCGCTTATAATGTGTGTTTGAAAGCAACACGTGTCAAACACGAGACGCATTTATGAGCCTCTTTCCGACAAAAGACGACATTAATAACACTTTTACTCCAGACTCACTTCATAAGGACAGTTGAGCTCCCCTTTCTGTGTGTGTGTGTGTGTGTGTGTGTGTGTGTGTGTGTGTGTGTGTGTGTGTGTGTGTGTGAGACGCCCTCTGGTGTTCAGATGGAGCATTTACTACCGATCAGCTGCTGAACTGACAAACTGCGCATAAAATAATCACAGCCTTTACCAAATCGCGTGAACGTGCGATTGATCGTGCAGCTCTAACACACACACACACACACACACACACACACGTGTTTCAGGAGCGGGTGCTGCTGTGGCTGCTGCAGTTCATGCAGGAACAGGCGATTTCTCTGGACGAAGTGGATCAGAACGGGAACACGGCGGTGCACGTGGCGGCTCAGTTTGGACATCTCAGCTGCGTTCAGGTGCTCACTTCATCTGGGACACACTCACGCTTCATCTATACAGCGCTTCTACAACACACACACGCCAGCTCCATCTATACAGCGCTTCTACAACACACACACGCCAGCTCCATCTATACAGCACTTCTACAACACACACACGTCAGCTTCATCTATACAGCGCTTCTACAACACACACACGCCAGCTCCATCTATACAGCGCTTCTACAACACACACACGTCAGCTTCATCTATACAGCGCTTCTACAACACACACACGCCAGCTCCATCTATACAGCGCTTCTACTACACACACGCCAGCTCCATCTATACAGCGCTTCTACTACACACACACCGTCAGCTCCATCTATACAGCGCTTCTACAACACACACACAGCAGCTCCATCTATACAGCGCTTCTACAACACACACACGCCAGCTCCATCTATACAGCGCTTCTACTACACACACAGCAGCTTCATCTATACAGCGCTTCTACACACACAGCAGCTTCATCTATACAGCGCTTCTACAACACACACACGTCAGCTCCATCTATACAGCGCTTCTACTACACACACACAGCAGCTTCATCTATACAGCGCTTCTACAACCACACACACAGCAGCTTCATCTATACAGCGCTTCTACAACACACACACGTCAGCTCCATCTATACAGCGCATCTACAACACACACACGTCAGCTCATCTATACAGCGCTTCTACTACACACACACAGCAGCTTCATCTATACAGCGCTTCTACAACACCCACACACGTCAGCTCCATCTATACAGCGCATCTACAACACACACACGTCAGCTCCATCTATACAGCGCTTCTACAACACACACACGTCAGCTCCATCTATACAGCGCTTCTACAACACACACACGTCAGCTCCATCTATACAGCGCTTCTACAACACACACACGTCAGCTCCAATCTATACAGCGCTTCTACAACACACACACGTCAGCTCCATCTATACAGCGCTTCTACTACACACACACAGCAGCTTCATCTATACAGCGCTTCTACAACACACACACGTCAGCTCCATCTATACAACGCTTCTACAACACACACACGCCAGCTCCATCTATACAGCGCTTCTACTACACACACACGTCAGCTCCATCTATACAGCGCTTTTACAACACACACACGTCAGCTCCATCTATACAGCGCTTCTACAACACACACACAGCAGCTTCATCTATACAGCGCTTCTACAACACACACACGCCAGCTCCATCTATACAGCGCTTCTACTACACACACACGTCAGCTCCATCTATACAGCGCATTCTACTACACACACACGTCAGCTCCATCTATACAGCGCTTTTACAACACACACACGTCAGCTCCATCTATACAGCGCTTCTACAACACACACCACGTCAGCTCCATCTATACAGCGCTTCTACAACACACACACGTCAGCTCCATCTATACAGCGCTTCTACAACACACACACGTCAGCTCCATCTATACAGCGCTTTTACAACACACACACGTCAGCTCCATCTATACAGCGCTTCTACAACCACACACACGTCAGCTTCATCTATACAGCGCTTCTACAACACACACACAGTCAGCTTCATCTATACAGCGCTTCTACAACACATCACACGTCAGCTCATCTATACAGCGCTTCTACACACACACACGTCAGCTCCATCTATACAGCGCTTCTACTACACACACACGTCAGCTTCATCTATACAGCGCTTCTACAACACACACACGTCAGCTCCATCTATACCAGCGCTCTATCTACAACACACACACGTCAGCTTCATCTATACAGCGCTTCTACTACACACACACAGCAGCTTCATCTATACAGCGCTTCTACAACACACACACGTCAGCTCCATCTATACAGCGCTTCTACAACACACACACGTCAGCTTCATCTATACAGCGCTTCTACTACACACACACAGCAGCTTCATCTATACAGCGCTTCTACAACACACACACGTCAGCTCCATCTATACAGCGCTTCTACTACACACACCACGTCAGCTTCATCTATACAGCGCTTCTACAACACACACACGTCAGCTCCATCTATACAGCGCTTCTACAACACACACACGTCAGCTTCATCTATACAGCGCTTCTACTACACAACACACAGCAGCTTCATCTATACAGCGCTTCTACAACACACACACGTCAGCTCCATCTATACAGCGCTTCTACAACACCACACACGCCAGCTCCATCTATACAGCGCTTCTACTACACACACCACGTCGAGCTTCATCTATACAGCGCTTCTACAACACACACACGTCAGCTCCATCTATACAGCGCTTCTACAACACACACACGTCAGCTCCATCTATACAGCGCTTCTACAACACACACACGTCAGCTCCATCTATACAGCGCTTCTACAACACACACACGTCAGCTTCATCTATACAGCGCTTCTACAACACACACACGTCAGCTCCATCTATACAGCACTTCTACAACACACACACGCCAGCTCCATCTATACAGCGCTTCTACAACACACACACGTCAGCTCCATCTATACAGCGCTTCTACAACACACACACGTCAGCTCCATCTATACAGCACTTCTACAACACACACACGCCAGCTCATCTTTACAGCGCTTCTACAACACACACACGTCAGCTCCATCTATACAGCGCTTCTACAACACACACACGTCAGCTCCATCTATACAGCGCTTCTACAACACACACACGTCAGCTCCATCTATACAGCACTTCTACAACACACACACGCCAGCTCCATCTATACAGCGCTTCTACAACACACACACGCCAGCTCCATCTTATACAGCGCTTCTACAACACACACACAGCAGCTCCATCTATACAGCGCTTCTACAACACACACACGTCAGCTTCATCTATACAGCGCTTCTACAACACACACAGCAGCTTCATCTATACAGCGCTTCTACAACACACACACGTCAGCTCCATCTATACAGCGCTTCTACAACACACCACACGCCAGCTCCATCTATACAGCGCTTCTACAACACACACACGTCAGCTTCATCTATACAGCGCTTCTACAACACACACACGTCAGCTTCATCTATACAGCGCTTCTACAACACACACACAGCAGCTTCATCTATACAGCGCTTCTACAACACACACACAGCAGCTTCATCTATACAGCGCTTCTACAACACACACACCGTCAGCTTCATCTATACAGCGCTTCTACAACACACACACGCAGCCTCCATCTATACAGCGCTTCTACAACACACACACAGCAGCTTCATCTATACAGCGCTTCTACAACACACACACACGTCAGCTTCATCTATACAGCGCTTCTACAACACACACACGTCAGCTTCATCTATACAGCGCTTCTACACACACACACAACGTCAGCTTCATCTATACAGCGCTTCTACAACACACACACAGCAGCTTCATCTATACAGCGCTTCTACAACACACACACGTCAGCTTCATCTATACAGCGCTTCTAACAACACACACAGCAAGCTTCATCTATACAGCGCTTCTACAACACACCACCACGTCAGCTCCATCTATACAGCGCTTCTACAACACACACACGTCAGCTCCATCTATACAGCGCTTCTACAACACACACACGCCAGCTCCATCTATACAGCGCTTCTACAACACACACACGTCAGCTCCATCTATACAGCGCTTCTACAACACACACACGTCAGCTCCATCTATACAGCGCTTCTACAACACACACACGCCAGCTCCATCTATACAGCGCTTCTACAACACACACACGTCAGCTTCATCTATACAGCGCTTCTACAACACACACACCGTCAGCTTCATCTATACAGCGCTTCTACAACACACACACAGCAGCTTCATCTATACAGCGCTTCTACAACACACACACAGCAGCTTCATCTATACAGCGCTTCTACAACACACACACGTCAGCTTCATCTATACAGCGCTTCTACAACACACACACGCCAGCTCCATCTATACAGCGCTTCTACAAACACACACACGTCAGCTTCATCTATACAGCGCTTCTACAACACACACACAGCAGCTTCATCTATACAGCGCTTCTACAACACACACACGTCAGCTTCATCTATACAGCGCTTCTACAACACACACACGTCAGCTTCATCTATACAGCGCTTCTACAACACACACACGTCAGCTTCATCTATACAGCACTTCTACAACACACACACGTCAGCTTCATCTATACAGCGCTTCTACAACACACACACGCCAGCTCCATCTATACAGCGCTTCTACAACACACACACAGCAGCTTCATCTATACAGCGCTTCAACAACCACACACGCGTCAGCTTCATCTATACAGCGCTTCTACAACACACACACGCCAGCTCCATCTATACAGCGCTTCTACAACACACACACGTCAGCTTCATCTATACAGCGCTTCTACAACACACACACAGCAGCTTCATCTATACAGCGCTTCTACAACACACACACGTCAGCTTCATCTATACAGCGCTTCTACAACACACACACGTCAGCTTCATCTATACAGCGCTTCTACAACACACACACGTCAGCTTCATCTATACAGCACTTCTACAACACACACACGTCAGCTTCATCTATACAGCGCTTCTACAACACACACACGCCAGCTCCATCTATACAGCGCTTCTACAACACACACACAGCAGCTTCATCTATACAGCGCTTCAACAACACACACGTCAGCTTCATCTATACAGCGCTTCAACAACACACACGTCAGCTTCATCTATACAGCGCTTCTACTACACACACACGTCAGCTCCATCTATACAGCGCTTCTACAACACACACACAGCAGCTCCATCTATACAGCGCTTCTACAACACACACACGTCAGCTTCATCTATACAGCGCTTCAACAACACACACACGTCAGCTTCATCTATACAGCGCTTCTACAACACACACACGCAGCTCATCTATACAGCGCTTCTACAACACACACACGTCAGCTCCATCTATACAGCGCTTCTACAACACACACAGCAGCTCCATCTATACAGCGCTTTCTAACAATCACACACACCCACAGTCAGCTTCCATCTATACAGCGCTTCTACAACACACACACGTCAGCTCCATCTATACAGCGCTTCTACAACACACACACGTCCAGCTCCATCTATACAGCGCTTCTACAACACACACGTCAGCAGCTCCATCTATACAGCGCTTCTACAACACACACACGTCAGCTCCATCTATAACAGCGCTTCTACAACACACACACGTCAGCTCCATCTATACAGCGCTTCTACTAACACACGTCAGCTCATCAGCTCTAACGTCCATCTATACAGCGCTTCTACAACACACACACGTCAGCTCATCTATACAGCGCTTCTACAACACACACACACGTCAGCTCCATCTATACAGCGCTTCTACAACACACACACACGTCAGCTTCATCTATACAGCGCTTCTACAACACACCACACGTCAGCTCCATCTATACAGCGCTTCTACAACACACACACGTCAGCTTCATCTATACAGCGCTTCTACAACACACACACGTCAGCTCCATCTATACAGCGCTTCTACAACACACACACGTCAGCTTCATCTATACAGCGCTTCTACAACACACACACGTCAGCTCCATCTATACAGCGCTTCTACAACACACACACGTCAGCTCCATCTATACAGCGCTTCTACAACACACACACGTCAGCTTCATCTATACAGCGCTTCTACAACACACACACGTCAGCTTCATCTATACAGCGCTTCTACAACACACACACGTCAGCTCCATCTATACAGCGCTTCTACAACACACACACGTCAGCTCCATCTATACAGCGCTTCTACAACACACACACGTCAGCTCCATCTATACAGCGCTTCTACAACACACACACGTCAGCTTCCATCTATACAGCGCTTCTACTACACACACACGTCAGCTCCATCTATACAGCGCTTCTACAACACACACACGTCAGCTTCATCTATACAGCGCTTCTACAACACCACACGTCAGCTTCATCTATACAGCGCTTCTACAACACACACACGTCAGCTTCATCTATACAGCGCTTCTACAACACACACACGTCAGCTTCATCTATACAGCGCTTCTACAACACACACACGTCAGCTTCATCTATACAGCGCTTCTACAACACACACACAGCAGCTTCATCTATACAGCGCATCTACAACACACACCACGTCAGCTCATCTATACAGCGCTTCTACTACACACACACACGTCAGCTCCATCTATACAGCGCTTCTACTACCACACACACGTCAGCTCCATCTATACAGCGCTTCTACAACACACACACGTCAGCTTCCATCTATACAGCGCTTCTACAACACACACACGTCAGCTCCATCTATACAGCGCTTCTACAACACACACACGTCAGCTCCATCTATACAGCGCTTCTACAACACACACACGTCAGCTCCATCTATACAGCGCTTCTACAACACACACAGCAGCTTCATCTATACAGCGCTTCTACAACACACACACGTCAGCTCATCTATACAGCGCTTCTACTACACACACAGCAGCTTCATCTATACAGCGCTTCTACAACACACACACGTCAGCTCCATCTATACAGCGCTTCTACTACACACACAGCAGCTTCATCTATACAGCGCATCTACAACACACCACACGACAGCTCCATCTATACAGCGCATCTACAACACACACGTCAGCTCCATCTATACAGCGCTTCTACAACACACACACGTCAGCTCCATCTATACAGCGCTTCTACAACACACACACGTCAGCTCCATCTATACAGCGCTTCTACAACACACACACGTCAGCTCCATCTATACAGCGCTTCTACAACACACACACGTCAGCTCCATCTATACAGCACTTCTACAACACACACACGCCAGCTCATCTATACAGCGCTTCTACAAACACACACACTCAGCTCCATCTATACAGCGCTTCTACAACACACACACGTCAGCTTCATCATACAGCGCTTCTACAACACACACAGCAGCTTCATCTATACAGCGCTTCTACAACACACACACGTCAGCTCCATCTATACAGCGCTTCTACAACACACACACGCCAGCTCCATCTATACGCGCTTCTACAACACACACACGTCAGCTTCATCTATACAGCGCTTCTACAACACACACACGTCAGCTTCATCTATACAGCGCTTCTACAACACACACACAGCAGCTTCATCTATACAGCGCTTCTACACACACAACACACGTCAGCTTCATCTATACAGCGCTTCTACAACCCACACACAGCAGCTTCATCTATACAGCGCTTCTACAACACACACACGTCAGCTTCATCTATACAGCGCTTCTACAACACACACACAGCAGCTTCCATCTATACAGCGCTTCTACAACACACACACGTCAGCTTCATCTATACAGCGCTTCTACAACACACACACGCAGCTCCATCTATACAGCGCTTCTACAACACACACACGTCAGCTCCATCTATACAGCGCTTCTACAACACACACACAGCAGCTTCATCTATACAGCGCTTCTACAACACACACACGCAGCTCCATCTATACAGCGCTTCTACAACACACACACAGCAGCTCCATCTATACAGCGCTTCTACAACACACACACGTCAGCTCCATCTATACAGCGCTTCTACAACACACACACGTCAGCTTCATCTATACAGCGCTTCTACAACACACACACAGCAGCTTCATCTATACAGCGCTTCTACAACACACACACGTCAGCTCCATCTATACAGCGCTTCTACAAACACACACACAGCAGCTTCATCTATACAGCGCTTCTACACCACACCACACGCCAGCTCCATCTATACAGCGCTTCTACAACACACACACAGCAGCTTCATCTATACAGCGCTTCTACAACACACACACGCCAGCTCCATCTATACAGCGCTTCTACAACACACACACGTCAGCTTCATCTATACAGCGCTTCTACAACACACACACAGCAGCTTCATCTATACAGCGCTTCTACAACACACACACGTCAGCTCTCATCTATACAGCGCTTCTACAACACACACACAGCAGCTTCATCTATACAGCGCTTCTACAACACACACACGCCAGCTCCATCTATACAGCGCTTCTACAACACACACACGTCAGCTTCATCTATACAGCGCTTCTACAACACACACACGTCAGCTCCATCTATACAGCGCTTCTACAACACACACACGCCAGCTCCATCTATACAGCGCTTCTACACACACACACACGTCAGCTTCATCTATACAGCGCTTCTACAACACACACACGTCAGCTTCATCTATACAGCGCTTCTACAACACACACACAGCAGCTTCATCTATACAGCGCTTCTACAACACACACACGTCAGCTCCATCTATACAGCGCTTCTACAACACACACGTCAGCTTCATCTATACAGCACTTCTACAACACACACACGTCAGCTTCATCTATACAGCACTTCTACAACACACACACGTCAGCTTCATCTATACAGCGCTTCTACAACACACACACGTCAGCTTCATCTATACAGCGCTTCTACAACACACACACAGCAGCTTCATCTATACAGCGCTTCAACAACACACACGTCAGCTTCATCTATACAGCGCTTCAACAACACACACGTCAGCTTCATCATACAGCATCTACTTCACACAGCAGCTACTCATCTATACAGCGCTTCTACAACACACACACGTCAGCTCCATCTATACAGCGCTTCTACAACACCACACGTCAGCTCCATCTATACAGCGCTTCTACAACACACACACGTCAGCTTCATCTATACAGCGCTTCTACAACACACACACGTCAGCTCCATCTATACAGCGCTTCTACAACACACACACGTCAGCTTCATCTATACAGCGCTTCTACAACACACACACAGCAGCTTCATCTATACAGCGCTTCTACAACCACACACGTCAGCTCCATCTATACAGCGCTTCTACAACACACACACGTCAGCTCATCTATACAGCGCTTCTACAACACACACAGTCAGCTCCATCTATACAGCGCTTCTACAACACACACACGTCAGCTCCATCTATACAGCGCTTCTACAACACACACGTCAGCTTCATCTATACAGCGCTTCTACAACCACACACGTCAGCTCCATCTATACAGCGCTTCTACAACACACACGCAGCTCCATCTATACAGCGCTTCTACAACACACACACGTCAGCTTCATCTATACAGCGCTTCTACAAACACACACGTCAGCTCCATCTATACAGCGCTTCTACAACACACACACGTCAGCTCCATCTATACAGCGCTTCTACAACACACACACGTCAGCTTCCATCTATACAGCGCTTCTACAACACACACACGTCAGCTTCATCTATACAGCGCTTCTACAACACACACACGTCAGCTTCATCTATACAGCGCTTCTACAACACACACACGTCAGCTCATCTATACAGCGCTTCTACAACACACACACGTCAGCTCCATCTATACAGCGCTTCTACAACACACACACGTCAGCTTCCATCTATACAGCGCTTCTACAACACACACACGTCAGCTCCATCTATACAGCGCTTCTACAACACACACACGTCAGCTCCATCTATACAGCGCTTCTACAACACACCACACGTCAGCTCCATCTATACAGCGCTTCTACAACACACACACGTCACTCAGCTCCAAGTCTATACAGCGCTTCTACAACACACACACGTCAGCTCCATCTATACAGCGCTTCTACAACACACACACGTCAGCTTCATCTATACAGCGCTTCTACAACACACACACGTCAGCTCCATCTATACAGCGCTTCTACAACACCACACGTCAGCTCCTCTTACAGCTACAACACACACACGTCAGCTTCATCTATACAGCGCTTCTACAACACACACACGTCAGCTTCATCTATACAGCGCTTCTACAACACACACACGTCAGCTCCATCTATACAGCGCTTCTACAACACACACACGTCAGCTCCATCTATACAGCGCTTCTACAACACACACACGTCAGCTCCATCTATACAGCGCTTCTACAACACACACACGTCAGCTCATCTATACAGCGCTTCTACAACACACACACGTCAGCTCATCTATACAGCGCTTCTACAAACACACACACGTCAGCTTCATCTATACAGCGCTTCTACAACACACACACGTCAGCTTCATCTATACAGCGCTTCTACAACACACACACGTCAGCTTCATCTATACAGCGCTTCTACAACACACACACAGCATCATCTATACAGCGCATCTACAACACACACACGTCAGCTTCATCTATACAGCGCTTCTACAACACACACACGCCAGCTCCATCTATACAGCGCTTCTACAACACACACACGTCAGCTCCATCTATACAGCGCTTCTACAACACACACACGTCAGCTTCATCTATACAGCGCTTCTACAACACACACACAGCAGCTTCATCTATACAGCGCATCTACTACACACACACGTCAGCTCCATCTATACAGCGCTTCTACAACACACACACGCCAGCTCCATCTATACAGCGCTTCTACAACACACACACGTCAGCTCCATCTATACAGCGCTTCTACTACACACACACGTCAGCTCCATCTATACAGCGCTTCTACAACACACACACGTCAGCTTCATCTATACAGCGCTTCTACAACACACACCACGTCAGCTTCATCTATACAGCGCTTCTACAACACACACACGTCAGCTTCATCTATACAGCGCTTCTACAACACACACACGTCAGCTTCATCTATACAGCGCTTCTACAACACACACACGTCAGCTTCATCTATACAGCGCTTCTACAACACACACACAGCAGCTTCATCTATACAGCGCATCTACAACACACCACACCGTCAGCTCCATCTATACAGCGCTTCTACAACACACACACGCCAGCTCCATCTATACAGCGCTTCTACAACACACACACGTCAGCTCCATCTATACAGCGCTTCTACAACACACACACGTCAGCTTCATCTATACAGCGCTTCTACAACACACACACAGCAGCTTCATCTATACAGCGCATCTACTACACACACACGTCAGCTCCATCTATACAGCGCTTCTACTACACACACACGTCAGCTCCATCTATACAGCGCTTCTACAACACACACACGTCAGCTTCATCTATACAGCGCTTCTACAACACACACACGTCAGCTCCATCTATACAGCGCTTCTACTACACACACACGTCAGCTCCATCTATACAGCGCTTCTACAACACACACACGCCAGCTCCATCTATACAGCGCTTCTACAACACACACACGTCAGCTTCATCTATACAGCGCATCTAACTACACACACACGTCAGCTCCATCTATACAGCGCTTCTACTACACACACACGTCAGCTTCATCTATACAGCGCTTCTACAACACACACACGTCAGCTCCATCTATACAGCGCTTCTACAACACACACACGCCAGCTCCATCTATACAGCGCTTCTACAACACACACACGTCAGCTCCATCTATACAGCGCTTCTACTACACACACAGCAGCTTCATCTATACAGCGCTTCTACAACACACACACAGCAGCTCCATCTATACAGCGCTTCTACACACACACACCCAGCTCCATCTATACAGCGCTTCTACAAAACACACACGTCAGCTCCATCTATACAGCGCTTCTACAACACACACACGCCCAGCTCCATCTATACAGCGCTTCTACAACACACACAGCAGCTCCATCTATACAGCGCTTCTACTACACACACAGCAGCTTCATCTATACAGCGCTTCTACAACACACACACGTCAGCTCCATCTATACAGCGCTTCTACTACACACACAGCAGCTTCATCTATACAGCGCATCTACAACACACACACGTCAGCTCCATCTATACAGCGCTTCTACTACACACACAGCAGCTCCATCTATACAGCGCTTCTACAACACACACACGTCAGCTCCATCTATACAGCGCTTCTACTACACACACAGCAGCTCCGATCTATACAGCGCTTCTACTACACACACACGTCAGCTTCATCTATACAGCGCTTCTACAACACACACACCGTCAGCTCCATCTATACAGCGCTTCTACTACACACACAGCAGCTTCATCTATACAGCGCATCTACAACACACACACGTCAGCTCCATCTATACAGCGCTTCTACTACACACACAGCAGCTCCATCTATACAGCGCTTCTACAACACACACACGCCAGCTCCATCTATACAGCGCTTCTACAACACACACACGTCAGCTTCATCTATACAGCGCTTCTACTACACACACCACGTCAGCTCCATCTATACAGCGCTTCTACAACACACACCACGTCAGGCTCCATCTATACAGCGCTTCTACAACACACACACGTCAGCTCCATCTATACAGCGCTTCTACAACAACACTCACGCTCACTCATCTATACAGCGCTTCTACAACACCACACACGTCAGCTCCATCTATACAGCGCTTCTACAACACACACACGTCAGCTTCATCTATACAGCGCTTCTACAACACACACACGTCAGCTCCATCTATACAGCGCTTCTACAACACACACTCACGCTTCATCTATACAGCGCTTCTACTACACACACACGTCAGCTTCATCTATACAGCGCTTCTACAACACACACACGTCAGCTCCATCTATACAGCGCTTCTACTACACACACGTCAGCTTCATCTATACAGCGCTTCTACAACACACACACGTCAGCTCCATCTATACAGCGCTTCTACTACACACACGTCAGCTTCATCTATACAGCGCTTCTACTACACACACAGCAGCTTCATCTATACAGCGCTTCTACAACACACACACGTCAGCTCCATCTATACAGCGCTTCTACTACACACACGTCAGCTTCATCTATACAGCGCTTCTACTACACACCACAGCAGCTTCATCTATACAGCGCTTCTACAACACACACACGTCAGCTCCATCTATACAGCGCTTCTACTACACACACAGCAGCTTCATCTATACAGCGCATCTACAACACACACACTTCAGCTCCATCTATACAGCGCTTCTACTACACACACACAGCAGCTTCCATCTATACAGCGCTTCTACAACACACACACGTCAGCTCCATCTATACAGCGCTTCTACAACACACACACGCCAGCCTCCATCTATACAGCGCTTCTACAACACACACACGCCAGCTTCAACTATACAGCGCTTCTACTACACACACACGTCAGCTCCATCTATACAGCGCTTCTACTACACACACAGCAGCTCCATCTATACAGCGCTTCTACACACACACGTCAGCTCCATCTATACAGCGCTTCTACTACACACACACGTCAGCTCCATCTATACAGCGCTTCTACTACACACACACGTCAGCTCCATCTATACAGCGCTTCTACAACACACACGTCAGCTTCATCTATACAGCGCTTCTACAACACACACACGTCAGCTTCATCTATACAGCGCTTCTACAACACACACACGTCAGCTCCATCTATACAGCGCTTCTACAACACACACCACGCCAGCTCCATCTATACAGCGCTTCTACAACACACACACGTCAGCTCCATCTATACAGCGCTTCTACTACCCACACACGTCAGCTCCATCTATACAGCGCTTCTACAACACACACTCACGCTTCATCTATACAGCGCTTCTACTACACACACACGTCAGCTTCATCTATACAGCGCTTCTACAACACACACACGTCAGCTCCATCTATACAGCGCTTCTACTACACACACGTCAGCTTCATCTATACAGCGCTTCTACAACACACACACGTCAGCTCCATCTATACAGCGCTTCTACTACACACACGTCAGCTTCATCTATACAGCGCTTCTACTACACACACAGCAGCTTCATCTATACAGCGCTTCTACAACACACACACGTCAGCTCCATCTATACAGCGCTTCTACAACACACACACGTCAGCTTCATCTATACAGCGCTTCTACAACACACACACGCCAGCTCCATCTATACAGCGCTTCTACTACACACACGTCAGCTCCATCTATACAGCGCTTCTACTACACACACGTCAGCTTCATCTATACAGCGCTTCTACAACACACACACGTCAGCTCCATCTATACAGCGCTTCTACAACACACACACGTCAGCTCCATCTATACAGCGCATCTACAACACACACACTTCAGCTCCATCTATACAGCGCTTCTACTACACACACAGCAGCTTCATCTATACAGCGCTTCTACAACACACACACGTCAGCTCCATCTATACAGCGCTTCTACTACACACACACGTCAGCTCCATCTATACAGCGCTTCTACCAACACACACACGTCAGCTCCATCTATACAGCGCTTCTACTACACACACAGCAGCTTCATCTATACAGCGCATCTACAACACACACACTTCAGCTCCATCTATACAGCGCTTTCTACTACACACACACACAGCAGCTTCATCTATACAGCGCTTCTACAACACACACACGTCAGCTCCATCTATACAGCGCTTCTACAACACACACACGCCAGCTCCATCTATACAGCGCTTCTACAACACACACACGCCAGCTTCATCTATACAGCGCTTCTACTACACACACACGTCAGCTCCATCTATACAGCGCTTCTACTACACACACACGTCAGCTCCATCTATACAGCGCTTCTACTACACACACACGTCAGCTCCATCTATACAGCGCTTCTACTACACACACACGTCAGCTCCATCTATACAGCGCTTCTACTACACACACACGTCAGCTCCATCTATACAGCGCTTCTACAACACACACGTCAGCTTCATCTATACAGCGCTTCTACAACACACACACGTCAGCTTCATCTATACAGCGCTTCTACTACACACACACACGTCAGCTCCATCTATACAGCGCTTCTACAACACACACACAGCAGCTTTCCAGAGATCACAGGAGATTACAGTAACAGTGTTCAGCTTTACAGCAGATCTAGAATAAAGTTATTGTCCAGATAAAGTTAGTTTGATTGATTCACTTCCGTTGTAAAGATCATTAGTGATTAACTTAGCGGCCGCTAACACGACATCGTTCTAACAGAAAACCCTTAACACGCTCACCCTACGTCAATTTCACAAAAACTCCCATTTATCGCAAAAAAACGTTTCACGCTCGCATGAGGAGGTTTTTTCAGGCAATTAGAAAAATAAATATTTCGCAAATCTGCGATGGAAACAGTGTTTGCTCATGTACAGTCGCCTGACGTAGAGGACGCGTGTGTTTGGACAGAAGACGAGACGGAGTTCTTTATTAAACTCATGAAAGACAAAATAATTACAGGAATACTGGATTCTAAACCTCACAGAAACGCCACAATCACGACCTCGAAGCAGAACTGAGGAGAAACTCAGAAACTCTCAGTGTAAGAGTCTTTCCTCGACATTAATGATTGGATACACACATTAATAATAATGGCCAGTGCAGTGGCTGGATATACGTAAACCTACATCCGTTACCATGATTGTTGGAATGACTGATCGCGAGAGGAAAAAAAATAGTTTTAGTCGCATAACATCGGTTAATAGAACCGCCGTGATTCGCAATCGTTTTTTGTCAACATTTAGAAAAAAAAAACGCAAAAGTTTTGCGTTAAATCTGTAATGGAAACGCGACTAGTGTTTGGTGCTCAAGAACGCAAACTTTGGTCCAAATGGTCCCACTCTGAAAAGTGTTACAGTAACTCTGAATCAGAGTTAAAGTTAATGAGATAATTAAGTGATAATTGAGCATAAATGATGAACACCTGCTGTTAACAATCACTGAAGGAAAGAGAAACAACAACAAAAAGAGAAACACGAGAACTAGGTGTGTGTTCAGGCGCATTATTGGTGTGCACACACACACACACAGCTTTAACCTCGCGCATAAGCAGATCCGTTTCCTCGCTAGAGAGACGTGTCAGTTTTTTCCGCTTGCCAATTCCTCCGAATCCGCCACAGCGCAAGCGCAACTGGCTTTTAGAGGGAATATGAGATGAGACTCTGATTGGTTTATTTATTATTTAACCAGGAAAATCTCTCTGAGATTAAAAATCTCTTTCACAGGAGAGTCCTGGCCAAGAATGGACAGCAGTTACAGTCACAAATTACAAATTGAAACGACAAATATACAATTAAGACACTTAAAAACAATTGCAAATCAGTGAGTCTTCTTCAAGTGATTGAATAATAGTTTTAAAATGTTCCATAGGCACCAGAGTTTGTAATTTCAATTTCGTTTGGAGCAAATTCCATTCAAATGGAGCTGCATACATAAATTTTCCCCAGTTCAGTTCTCACCAATGGAACAGAGAGAGTAAAGCAATTATCAGACTGGAGGGAATATTTCCCAACACTTTTCTTTTGAATTAGGCAATCTAAATACAAAGGCAATAACCCCAGAATAGTTTTATAAATAATGAGGTAATAATGAATTTTCCTTCTAATAGATTGAGATGGCCAGGATACTCTATTATACAATATGCAATGATGAGTTAAAGGTTTAAAGTCTGTTATAAATCTTAAAGCGCTGTGGTAAACAGCATCCAGAGAAGAAAGAAGTTGAGAGGAAGCAAATTGATATATCACATCACCATAATCGAGTACAGGCAAGAAAGTAGCAGAAACTAACCTCTTTCTTACATTAAATGAAAAACAGAACTTGTTTCTAAAATAAAACCCAAGCTTTATTTTTAATTTTTAATGTGAGACCCAAAAGATAATTTGTCATCAATAATGATACCAAGATATTTATATTCTTTTACTAACTCAATCACATTACCCTTGCGAAGTCTGTAGAGGAATACAATTTTCTACCACCCTTTTCAAGCCTGAAAATAACATGATTTTAGTTTTTTTTACATTCAGAACAAGTTTTAGTGTATGAAGCCGAATTTATTGCACCGTAATGTCCAAAACACACTCATTACTCATTAAGAGAATAGACAAAACACACTCATTACTCATTAAGAGAATAGAGATGACACTTTTATACCAGCGCCGGGAGCGCCGACCATTTGTCCGACTAGCAGAAGTGGATTCGGACACCCTAAGTGCACTTGCGCCGTGCGCTTTAGACCATGAGTTTAGATCGTTAGAATCCTTCAGTTCATTCCGTCATCCGTCCGTTTTCCTCCGGGATATTCAGGCGCTGCATGATGTCTGTGCGCAGGATTTCCCAGCGGATCTGTCGGATGTGGACGCTCCGGTCGGACCGACGGCTCTTGTGGACGACAGCAGCAGCTCGACTGTCCAGAGTCACCGGCATTCGGGAAAACTCAGAGTGAGTATTCCAGTGACAACACAGGCCGATGATGATCTGGGGAGCGATGAAGGAAAACCACTTTAAATCTTCATTATGAGTCATAATCATAAATACTGTGCAAATCACAATAACAGTTTAAAGAATAATGATTTAAACTGTTTTACATCTGATACACACATTTAGATTAAATATACCATTCTCATTAATGGAGTTAAACACTTAAATTACATGAAACAACATTTTTTATATTCTAATAAATAGAGATTTGAGGTGGAAAACACTTTTGCTGAGGCATGCTGTGTTTTAATGTTTGCTCAGCGCATGATAACAGCAGAACTCGTGATCTGAGGAAATATTGTCATGCAAATAATGATAAAAAATGCACAATAAGGTCTATCTCTTTACATAAAATAATAAAGCAATTAAAAATACTGTTTGGTCAGTGGAAAAGATTGAGAAAAACTTTCTCTGAATGTATTTTATACTATTTGATTTATTTATTCTGAAACAAGGCAAGGATCGGCTACTAAATGATCTTTAGCATTGTTATGCGATGCACATCCGTATCTCATATTCTCCTAATGTCTCGTACCGTTAAACATGCGATCACGTGGAAGAATATGCAAATGATATGCAGATGAGGATATAGTAAACGAGGCGTTGTAAGCTCATATATGGATATTTCAGGGAGGAGACGCATGTGAACACACTCTTCCTCTGACTGGGGTTATAAAGGGAGTTTTGCGCAGATTCTGGCGTACACACATTTATATAAGTCTGAATATTGTTTGCGTACGCCATTTTTGGCTTTCGGACACTTTTAGAGAGGATCCTACACACAGTTTTATATATGAGACCCCTGATGTCTTGTGTTATTGTCTCTTTATTCACATCCCCTTGTGAAAGAGAAGTACATCGTAAAGAAATACTATACTTATGTGCAAGCTAAATGTAATGTTTTCAGACACTTAATTGGATGTTATTTACAGTTAAATGAAAATGTATTTAAATGTATATTCAGTGCAGTCAGTAGGACTTAAGTTCATATTTATGTCATTTCACAATTACTTCTATGTCTTTGAAATGTTTAATTACACATAATCATAATTACACAAATGTCTCGTATCCCAATGCTCTGGTCTGTCACTGGCTGGTGAATGTGTATATTGTGCTGTGTGTGTGTATGTGATTGTTTGTTTTTTAACCTACTGGATGGGTAGGCTGTAAAACTGAATTGCCCCTTGGGGACTAATAAAGAAATCTGAATCTGAATCTGAATCGGAATGTACTGCAAAAAATGACTTAAATCACAAAAATCACTTAAAAATACTTTTTTACAAGAGTCTCTGTGTGATTCTCTCACAGAATTTCCGAAACGATCCCAAGCTTTTATTGAAGGGACTAAACGAGACGGTGAACTGGATTCTCACCGCAACAAGAAAATTGAACCTAAAACGAACTTACCATACACTGGTAAAACACACACACACACACACACACACACACACCTACACACACACACGCATGCACGCGCGCACAAACACACACACACACACACACACACGCATGCACGCACACACATACACACACAAACATTCACACACAGTCTCAAACTCACAAACACACACACTCACTCACTCACTCACTCACGCACACACACACACATATTTTGAGTCTCTCCGTGATTTCTGTGGTGTGTTTCAGGATCTTCAGGGCCGGTAGAGCTGGAGTTGATGAAGGCGCTGAGGCCGGTGTCTCTCTCTCTGAACACTCTGGTGTTGATCTATCTCTCTCTGTGAGTCTGATCATCTCAGTGTTTATTCTCTCTCTGTGAGTCTGATCATCTCAGTGTTTATTCTCTCTCTGTGAGTCTGATCATCTCAGTGTTTATTCTGTATCTGTGAGTCTAATCATCTCAGTGTTTATTCTGTATCTGTGAGTCTGATCATCTCAGTGTTTATTCTCTCTCTGTGAGTCTGATCATCTCAGTGTTTATTCTCTCTCTGTGAGTCTGATCATCTCAGTGTTTATTCTCTCTCTGTGAGTCTGATCATCTCAGTGTTTATTCTGTATCTGTGAGTCTGATCATCTCAGTGTTTATTCTGTATCTGTGAGTCTGATCATCTCAGTTGTTTATTCTGTCTCTGTGAGTCTGATCATCTCATTGTTTATTCTGTCTCTGTGAGTCTGATCATCTCAGTGTTTATTCTCTGTGAGTCTGATCATCTCAGTGTTTATTCTGTATCTGTGAGTCTGATAATCTCAGTGTTTATTCTGTATCTGTGAGTCTGATAATCTCAGTGTTTATTCTGTCTCTGTGAGTCTGATCATCTCAGTGTTTATTCTGTCTCTGTGAGTCTGATCATCTCAGTGTTTATTCTGTCTCTGTGAGTCTGATCATCTCAGTGTTTATTCTGTCTCTGTGAGTCTGATCATCTCAGTGTTTATTCTGTCTCTGTGAGTCTGATAATCTCAGTGTTTATTCTGTATCTGTGAGTCTGATAATCTCAGTGTTTATTCTGTCTCTGTGAGTCTGATCATCTCAGTGTTTATTCTGTCTCTGTGAGTCTGATCATCTCAGTGTTTATTCTGTCTCTGTGAGTCCTGATCATCTCAGTGTTTATTCTGTATCTGTGAGTCTGATCATCTCAGTGTTTATTCTCTCTCTGTGAGTCTGATCATCTCAGTGTTTATTCTGTATCTGTGCGTCTGATCATCTCAGTGTTTATTCTGTCTCTGTGAGTCTGATCATCTCAGTGTTTATTCTGTATCTGTGCGTCTGATCATCTCAGTGTTTATTCTGTCTCTGTGAGTCTGATCATCTCAGTGTTTATTCTCTCTCTGTGAGTCTGATCATCTCAGTGTTTATTCTGTATCTGTGAGTCTGATCATCTCAGTGTTTATTCTGTATCTGTGAGTCTGATCATCTCAGTGTTTATTCTCTCTCTGTGAGTCTGATCATCTCAGTGTTTATTCTGTATCTGTGAGTCTGATCATCTCAGTGTTTATTCTGTATCTGTGAGTCTGATCATCTCAGTGTTTATTCTGTATCTGTGCGTCTGATCATCTCAGTGTTTATTCTCTCTCTGTGAGTCTGATCATCTCAGTGTTTATTCTCTCTCTGTGAGTCTGATCATCTCAGTGTTTATTCTCTCTCTGTGAGTCTGATCATCTCAGTGTTTATTCTGTATCTGTGAGTCTGATCATCTCAGTGTTTATTCTGTATCTGTGCATCTGATCATCTCAGTGTTTATTCTGTATCTGTGCGTCTGATCATCTCAGTGTTTATTCTGTCTCTGTGAGTCTGATCATCTCAGTGTTTATTCTCTCTCTGTGCGTCTGATCATCTCAGTGTTTATTCTGTCTCTGTGAGTCTGATCATCTCAGTGTTTATTCTGTCTCTGTGAGTCTGATCATCTCAGTGTTTATTCTGTATCTGTGAGTCTGATCATCTCAGTGTTTATTCTCTCTCTGTGAGTCTGATCATCTCAGTGTTTATTCTCTCTCTGTGAGTCTGATAATCTCAGTGTTTATTCTCTCTCTGTGAGTCTGATAATCTCAGTGTTTATTCTCTCTCTGTGAGTCTGATTATCTCAGTGTTTATTCTGTATCTGTGTGTCTGATCATCTCAGTGTTTATTCTGTATGTGTGTCTGATCATCTCAGTGTTTATTCTGTCTCTGTGAGTCTGATCATCTCAGTGTTTATTCTCTCTCTGTGAGTCTGATCATCTCAGTGTTTATTCTGTATCTGTGAGTCTGATAATCTCAGTGTTTATTCTGTATCTGTGAGTCTGATAATCTCAGTGTTTATTCTGTCTCTGTGAGTCTGATCATCTCAGTGTTTATTCTGTCTCTGTGAGTCTGATCATCTCAGTGTTTATTCTGTCTCTGTGAGTCTGATCATCTCAGTGTTTATTCTGTCTCTGTGAGTCTGATCATCTCAGTGTTTATTCTGTCTCTGTGAGTCTGATAATCTCAGTGTTTATTCTGTATCTGTGAGTCTGATAATCTCAGTGTTTATTCTGTCTCTGTGAGTCTGATCATCTCAGTGTTTATTCTGTCTCTGTGAGTCTGATCATCTCAGTGTTTATTCTGTCTCTGTGAGTCTGATCATCTCAGTGTTTATTCTGTATCTGTGAGTCTGATCATCTCAGTGTTTATTCTCTCTCTGTGAGTCCTGATCATCTCAGTGTTTATTCTGTCTCTGTGAGTCTGATCATCTCATTGTTTATTCTGTCTCTGTTGAGTCTGATCATCTCAGTGTTTATTCTGTATCTGTGCGTCTGATCATCTCAGTGTTTATTCTGTCTCTGTGAGTCTGATCATCTCAGTGTTTATTCTCTCTCTGTGAGTCTGATCATCTCAGTGTTTATTCTGTATCTGTGCGTCTGATCATCTCAATGTTTATTCTGTCTCTGTGAGTCTGATCATCTCAGTGTTTATTCTGTATCTGTGCGTCTGATCATCTCAGTGTTTATTCTGTCTCTGTGAGTCTGATCATCTCAGTGTTTATTCTCTCTCTGTGAGTCTGACCATCTCAGTGGTTTATTCTGTATCTGTGAGTCTGATCATCTCAGTGTTTATTCATCAGTCCAGACTCTGAGCTTCATCTGCTCTTCTTCTCTCAGGGTTTGTGTCCTGCTGTTGTCCTCCTGTTACATGGCCTTTAAGATCGTGTCTCTTGAGGAACGTCTGACATCTCTTGTGTCAATGGAGTTTCCCCATAAAAGGTAAAGATGAAAATTATTTAATGGCTTTCTTCCATCATAGCAGTTTTTTTAAATTGCGTACACACCAAAAGTTCATTCACTCATAATCTTCAGACCAAGTCTGCAAAACTGCACACACATTATATGCTTTAAAGGTGCCATGTGTAAAAATTGAGGTAAAAATATCCAAAAAATTAGCTACACGCATCAAAAGAATGAGAAGAAATAAGGGCAATGATGTCATTAAAAAAATTTCAAGTTATAGTGCTGCAGAGATATCAACCTTAATTAGCATTAGCATTACTAGCCACGGCCCCGACAGGGTGTTGTAATACCAGTTTCGGCCATGGGAGGCGGTATGCGGGGCACATAACCACCAGCCAACCTGCAATACACGAATAACTCGCACGGCTTGTGGGCGTACTTGAACCTGATGTCAATCGTGTGGAAAGTAGCATAGACAGTAGGAAAGTACAGCCCACTACTTCATTTCAATTCAGGGAAGAGAGCGAAGGATGGCTGAAGCCTTTGGCAAGAGACCCCTACAACCACCGCGCTCTGAAGCACAAATCAGATCAGAAAAGGACCGCTCGTCACGGTCCGGGCTCGAAAGCGCGGGGGACGGCGAGCGAACTGCAGCGCATAGCCCTGTTTTTACAACGTTCAGCACCCATTCTGACACGCCCGGGATCGCTCCCCATGCTTTCGCACGCATAGCTAGGGGCAGAATGGTCTCCGTGTTCTGACCGCCGCACTGCGCGGGTTCGAGAAAACTGAAAACGGAGGTATCAACACGGCGCGCGCGCCCTCGTTGTCTGAAGAGTGCTGCTCGCTGACGACAGCAGCCGCTGTTTCACATTCAATGACTCGGTCGCTAAGGATGGAGAACAATTTGTGGCGCGAACAGGTCATGTGTAGCCTACTGTATCTTTCAACAGTGTTCGTGTTTTTTTTTGCTATAGTAGAAATGATCGGTTCACGTGCGCTGTCTGATGTTTACTGCATCACTCGACATGGAGAGGTTGGGGTAAAGTAATAATTACAAGAGCTTCACGGTTATCAGATACAAGCATTCAACGGCCCTGTAGTATATATATATATATATATATATATATATATATATATATATATAAATATAGGTTATCTGTGTTTGTGCACGTGATATCAGGAAGCAATGTAAATAACGTTACCTGTAATACACACATGATGGCTATGCGCAAATCGAGTGTGTGTGTGTGTGTCACAAATCATTATTGTTTCTTCAACTTATTAAAATATCTTACTTTACTGCAACTATCTGTTTCTGCTTCTTTATCATATTTATAGTGTGTGATTATAAAATACCATATCCTACATCACATATTTTGATATGTGAGGTATACTGCCCCCATCTGGTATGGAATGTGGGAGTATGACTTGATTTTTTTTTGCCAGACAATTACACATTGTTTGAGAAATAGTGTGTGAGCTATTTTAAAAAATGGAAATGAATTAAGTTATTTTGTCAAGACGCAGCAACAGGGAACATTCTAACGTTCAAAGTTACTTATCTTTAATAATGTTCTCAAAACATTAGCATAAAAATATTATTTAAACATCATTTATGGTGCGATTTTCTGAAACGTTTAGATGAGAATTACATTTTTCATTATCATCAGAGAACATTTAAACGTATTGTTCCCATAATGTTTAAAGAATGATACAAAACAATTTTCAGAACTTCATGGGAACGTTTGCGAAATGTTTTAGAACACATTTTTGTTATCTTCACTATTAGCTCAATGTTATGTGCATTATTAGATCTGGAATAGAAATGCTCAGATTGTCATATGGCTGAACGCTGAGCGTGTGGTTATGATTCCAGAGATGAATATCTGTCCTCTGGAGACACTGCTGAGATCTTCTCGGTTCTTTCTGCAACTCTTCTGAAGCTGGAAAAGGTTTGTCTTCATGAACTCAGATCTTAACCGGATGTGTTTGTACCAGGACTGAGACGAGGAGTTTTTCAGCGTTTAAACAGATTTTGTTGTGAAGATAATAACAGTTTTAGAGGATCCCAGCTAACAAAAACATGTTCTAAGAACGTTTTTGCGAAAGTCCAGTTGTTTTAAATATATAGATTTTTTTTCTTTCTTGGTCACACGAACGTTAATTCCATTTGATCATTTATCATTTTGATTATGATCATGAGAGATGATTGATTATGAGCTCTTCTTAACACAATTATGCTTCTCCAGATTCACAGGAACCTGCAGAGACTGATGGAGAGCGTGTCTGATGTCTGACGGAAGATCTGTCAGGATTTCAATGTTTCTTACTGTAAAAAAAAATCATCTTCATAAGTACATTAGAATAACTGATCTCAGTAATGAAGTTAAACATGCAATAAACATCATTACTTACTTACTACTTACTAAACATCAACCGAGACGGTGTTTTATCATCTATATATATATATAAGAGTATGAGATTAAAATTATACGAATATTTTATGCTTTGAATAGACTGTACAGTAGCCCAGCTGACAAAAAGAAATGTTATTTCTGAATGTTCAAACTCAGGTTTTAAACATTTTTAAAATGTTTTTTTTTTCTGGTTATGTGAAAGTTTTAAGGGACATAAACGTTCCATTGTATCATTCTTCAAACATTATGGAACGTTACTTTTGAATGTTCTCTGAACTTTGCAAACGTTATTAAACGTTCTATTAACGTTACTGGAATAATGTCTGTCAATAACCTTGCCAGAACGTTCCCTGTTAGCTGGGAATCCGCTTGCTGAATCTCATCAGATCTTTAAGTAAGAGAGGAATGAAACCTGGGTAATACTTTATTTTACAGTGTCCTTGTTACATATGTTACATGTAGTTACCATAGTAATAACAGTAAATGATGCATAATTACATGCAACTAACCCTCATCACTACCCTAACCCTATAGTAAGTACATGTAGTTGCTTAATATTACTCAGTACTTAAATATATAATTACACTGTAACAATCACACCTGAAAATAATGTGTAACTGAAAACTGTATAGCTAATTCTAATTCGAAGAGAATAAAGTTGGGTCTATGCTATGAATGTTACGTTACGTGATCAGCAAATCCCTGTTGCTTTTATTAGTCTAGAGATGATACATGTGAAACTAATATGAACAAAAACAGAGCGTCTGCATTACTGATGATCCGTGTGCACTTTTATGTTATTTCCTGTTTTGCGCCATGTTTTGTAGTCCTTTGTAGTTTTTCTTGTTGATTCGATCCTGATTGTTCCCAGGTGTGTGTGTTTTGCCAATCAATCCCCCGTTGTGTATAAAACCCCAGTTTCTCATGTTCTCTGTCTGGTGTTGTTCTTTGTTGAGGTTCTCAGTTCTGCTCCTCTCATGTTTATTTTGGTTTACTTTGTTTGTTATTTTAAAATCAAGGTTTTAATGTTGTGTATGTGTCTATGTGGTGTTTTTAATACGCTTGTAATGGCAATTTGTCCTTGACTTAAACCAAACAAGAAATCAAAAAATAAAATAAACAACTCAAAATCAAACGGCCACTGAGGCACCTGAAGATCGCATATGCAGGGCACAATAAGTCCAATGTCCAGGCAAGCATATCGTTCATCCGCGGTTTATTTCCATTTGAGCAAGCATACAAACAAATGGCGTCTGGAGCCTCTCTCTTACCCTGGTAAAAAACCAACAACCTTTCCCAGTGCCTGCCTGTCCTAGGTGTAGCCACCAATATATACACACAAACAGGTAATCAGTACTATCAGAATAAAAGGCCCCAAAAAACTCAAATTAACGAAAATAATAACATTCACATTTTGTATCTACATCAATAAAATAATCATGCAAATTATTTAAAGTGAAACAATATAAAGTAATTTAATTATTAACTTAATTACAAAGCAAGGAAATAGCTCCAACAACGCTTTAACACACACCATGTGTAAGTTCATAAGTGGACAGCATTGCTGAGTATTTTCTGCTTAAAACTGCAGTGAACCAAAGACAGTCCTCAAAAACACGGTTTGAAATCGCTGGTGTTTCTGACGTCACACACTAGAGAATCTAGAGAATTACACATCCAGCACATCTAGTTTAGTTTAGTTTAGTTTATTTATATCAGGACAATGTGCAGTTACTTTAATAAGAAAGATGGCTGCACCAGATTTAGCACTAAGCTAATTTCCATCCGTAGTCCTCCACAATTAAAATTAAATAGTTAAAAATTACATAAAAGTCAATTAACATTATATAAACAGGAAATTGTATAATGAAAACGGTTAATACAATATAAAAAGGCAATTTACTAAGAAAATACAATATATAAAATGCACATTACCAATTTGTGCACAGAATTAGTCATGTTACAAAGGGTGTGACATGTTTCTATTATCGAGGTGCAGAATCAGTCACCCGTTTAGTGTGAACAGGACTGGTGGTCTAAAAGCCAGTCTTTGACTGCTCGTGAGAAGCTGTGAAAATCTGCAGTCTTCTTTAGGTTGTCTGGAAGCCCATTCCATTCTTTGATGGCTTTATAGGAAAAGGCTGATTGAGCGAAAACAGACTTTCTTTTGGGAACATTGCAATCACCCCTGGACACAGATCTCAACTCTCTGTTTGTTAGTTCAGAGCGTAGCTGTACATACTGTATGTTTTTAAAGGGGGTGGGGCAGCATTATTTAGGATTTTGTGGACCAAACGGATATCAGAATACCTGATCAGGTTGTTCAAAGCTTAGTATACGGTACTTTTCCAGTATATTGCAGTGATGATACCCGCCGAGGCTTTTTATCGATGATTTTCAAGGCCTGATTATGTAATGATCTAAGAGGGTTTAAAACGGTTTGTTTGGCTTGTCTTGTGACCACGATGACATACAGTACAATATATGCGAGATAATCATTGCTTGAAAATACGATTTTGCTGCTTCCAATGATAAAGAGCTTCTGATGTGCTTAAAGTTAGCGATGTTAAATTTCAAAACACGGCATACCCTTTTAACATGGTTTTTAAAATTAAATACA
The DNA here is from genome assembly GCA_033366665.1 of Phoxinus dragarum. NCBI lineage: Eukaryota > Metazoa > Chordata > Actinopteri > Cypriniformes > Leuciscidae > Phoxinus > Phoxinus dragarum. Next base: position 100,457 of record JARPMJ010001594.1, on the reverse strand, counting down.
GGATCCAAGATCACACCTAGGTATTTAACTTCTTCCACATTTTTGATCATATAACTCTCCACATAGATATTTGGGAGAGCAGCACTTTCAATTATTTTATTTGAGAAATACATTGTATACATCTAGAGAATTACAGACCGGTATCCCTTCTTCCATTCGTCGCAAAAACACTTGAACGAGTTGTTTTCAAACAGATCTGCTCTTTTCTTACCGCAGAACAACCTCTTGGACAACAATCAGTCTGGCTTCAAAAGCGGACACTCAACTGAGACTGCTCTGCTCTCAGTAATTGAAGCTCTGAGACTGGCAAGGGCCGCTTCCAAATCCTCAGTTCTCATCCTCCTGGATCTGTCTGCTGCCTTTGACACATAACCACCAGATCCTCCTGTCAATCCTAAAGATGAAGGGCATCTCAGGAACTGCACTCCAGTGGTTCAGGTCTTACCTCTCAGGTAGGGTCCTTTAGGGGTGAGGTGTCTAAGACCCAACATCTAGCCACTGGAGTGCCTCAGGGCTCAGTGCTGGGACCACTTCTGCCTGACAGACATTTCTGGCTGGATGAAGGACCACCACCTTCAACTAAACCTTGCGAAGACAGAGCTACTTGTAATCCCGGCTAACCCAGCACTTAATAACAACCTCACCATCCAGCTAGGCACACGAAGAGAGCACATGTCACTCCTCTTCTCATGAAATTGCACTGGTTGCCGCTCGCATCAAATTCAAGTCACTGACGTTTGCCTACAGAACAACCACTGGCACTGCTCCCCTGTACCTGAACTCATTACTTCAGACTTATGTGCCATCCAGAAACTTGCGCTCTGCAAGCGAGCGGCGTCTGGTGGTGCCATCTCAAAGAGCCACAACATCTCTCTCTCGGACCTTTACCACGACTGTTCCCTGCTGGAGGAATGATCTAACTCAGCCAGAGCTGCTGAGTCCGGAGACATCTTTAAGAAACTGCTGAAGACGTATCTTTTTCTGCAGCACTTGATCCAGTAATACTAACACTTTCTTCTCTATTCTATCTAAAAAAAAAAAAAAAAAAATTGCGTTGGATTGTACTGTGAAGGGTCATAGCACTTACATACTGTTGTCCTACTGCTAGTTTAATTATTTGCTTCTATTGTTTCTCATTTGTAAGTCGCTCTGGATAAAAGCGTCTGCTAAATGAATAAATGTAAATGTAAATTTAAACTACCTTGTAACCAATCAGATCAACGTGATCGTCAACCAGTGGATCTCTGAGCGGAGTGAGTGGAGGCGGGGCTCATTTGCATAGAACCGCGCATACTAAATGAGGGTGTTGAGTTACATTCAAGATATTTTAAGATATGAAGGAATTTCTTTCAAGAAAAAAAAAACGTTTAAATATGTCATTTTGGCGATCCTCAGTGATCCTGATTTTCTTATTCTCATGAAACAATGTTGTTCTGAGGGTGGTGGTTAGCGAGGGATCTCTTTCAGTTCGGCATTGTAGAGAGTGAGACAGTGAAAGAGTGTGTTGTGTGCTATGCTAATGAGACTGAATGTCATCTCTCCTCTCCACAGAAAACTATTGTTTCTCTCTGAGCTGGAATGAGGACGAGTGACGAGCTCGGGGGAGTCGGACGCTCCAGCTCCAAACATCAGTTCACTTCTATAATATCTGCCCATGGAGATCTTAGAGTTAAATGTATATGAGAATTGCACCTTTAAATCTGCTTATTTTATTCTGTTTAATCACTCTTTGCATAGACAAAAAAAAAAAATCTGAAAAAATCTGTTCTCACAACTCTGACTAGCGTTCTGGCGAAAGTTATTCCAGGAACGTTAATAGAACGAATGTTATCTGGTCTTTATGTTCTCAAAACGTTACTTAGCACAAACACGTTTAACGTTTTTCTAAAACAATAGTTGGACGTTCCTCAAACATTTTTAAATGTTACTAATTGTTTCAGAACAAGTTCAAAGAACATTTGAAAGTAATTCTCATAATACTTGCAAAATGATAAAATACGTTCTGATTTTTCTAGTAGGCTATAATAATATCTAACGTTCGCATGACCAAGAAGAAAAGTTGTTTAAAAAAAAATATATATATATATATTACATTTTATAAAATAGAAAAAATTACATTTTAATATAAAAATAAAATTTTCATAACTTTTATATAATTTTTGTTCGCTGGAAGCTCATAAAACATGTGTATATATATAGGCTATAGGCTATATTGCCCATGAAGATCTTAGATTTAAATGTATATGAGAATTGCACCTTTAAATCTGGTTATTTTTGTCTGTTTAATCACTCTTTGCATAGACTAAAAAAAAAATCTGAAAAAATATTCCCTCCCATCTAACAGGGACCGTTCTCACAACTCTGACTAGCGTTCTGGCGAAAGTTATTCCAGGAACGTTAATAGAACGAATGTTATCTGGTCTTTAATAGGCTAATGTTCTCCGTTAGCACAAACACGTTTAACGTTTTTCTAAAACAATAGTTGGACGTTCCTCAAACATTATTAAATGTTACTTGTTTCAGAACGTTCGAAGAACAATTGAAAGTAATTCTCATAATACTTGCAAAATGATCAAATACGTTCTGATAACTTTCTAGTAATAATCTCTAACGTTCGCATGACCAAGAAAAAAAGTTGTTTAAAAAAATCTATATTTTATACAAATATAAAAAGTACGTTTTAATAGATTTTTTTTTTTTCATAACTTTTTATAAAAAATTTGTTCGCTGGAAGCTCATAAAACATGTTTAAAATACAGAAGAAATGTACTGTGTTTTTAAGGTTTTAGATAGGCTATAAACATTGTTCATTTGTAACATAATTACAAGTAAAACAATTAATTAGACGAATATAAGAACGAAATTGCGCTTGTATGAAATTAAACTTCTGCTCGAGACGCACGAAAAAGCATGAATGAAAACATCCCAGAAATACACATTTTATTGAAGCCTCGTCCTGAATACTGAGGATTTGCTCTCACTGTGCTCATTCTTGAGGCTGTTTTTAAATATGCTTTATAAATGAATTAAACTTGAAAGTTAAACGCCTTTGTGTTTCTGTTCGAGACTCATCACATTATTGGAGCCTCGTCCTGAATACTTCGGATTTTCACTGAATATTGTATAATATATTCCGGGTTTTAACATCTGAGCCCCTGCCCCTGAACAACTCTTCGGATTTGCACTGTTTCTGTTCTGCATGAACAAACGCCAGTGTCACTCAAAGAGCGAACAGCTGAAACTCACTCTCCTGTCAATCACGGTCACGAGTATCGTCACGTCTGTCGGATTATAACCGGGGCCGTTACCTGGCGCGCGCCTCGTGATTCTCCATCATCATCATCATCATCATCATCTTCATCATGTCGGATCAGCCCTCGTCTCCTCCAGCCGGACACAAGCCCTCGCTCCGGGCCCCGGGGTCCTCTCAGAGCCGCTTCCAGGTGGACCCGGTGGACCCGGCGGACCCGGTGGCGGAGGGATCGGAGTCCAAGGGCCGGTTCCGGGTGGTGAACTTCCTCAGCCCGTCGGACGCCGCTCCTGAAGCCGGTGTGAACGGGGACACGGTGAGGAGCGAGGCGAGTCTGCACTCGTCCACCGGAGGACTCAGTCACTTCTCGGACACACACTCCAGCACGTATTACCTGCGGACCTTCGGACACAACACCATCGACGCGGTGCCGAACATCGACTTCTACCGGCAGACCGAAGCTCCTCTCGGGGAGAAGCTCCTGCGGCCGTCGCTGTCGGAACTACACGATGAGCTCGACAAGGTGTGTGTTCTCCTCAGCTCCACACACACACTTACATTAGGCTCATTTAGGCTACTTTATACAGTGTGGCTTTTATTTATATTTCTCACTTTAAAACGTGTTCATTTCACTTAGGCTACTTAAAAATTGTAAGGCAACGGGTTTACTACATTTTTTAAGTAGTTGCCTATAAATAAACTTAATGCTTACTTGAAAAAATTAAGTTATGTGAATTTGATAATTCCACATTACTTATTTTTTTGGATTAAGCCTGAAGTTTGTTTAGGCTACTTGATCATTTAAGGCAACAGGTTTCGTTTTTTTTTTTTTTTTTTTAAAGTTAAGTCAACTTATCACTCTTTACAGGAGGCCGGGGCATGTTGTCACACAGTGAAAATGATCAGGATGGGTTTATTTAAAAAAATAAAAATAAAATCAGTTTCTGTCTAAACACAAAACAGAAAAATTTAACTTACTATTTATTGACACAGTACCTTGGTTTGAAATAGGAAATATATCCAAAATTAAGAGCCATCACTATAGTTACTTGAAATAAATTAAAATATATAAAACACATTAACTTGTTTTATTTCAGGGAATTGCCAAAGCAGCATTTCACATTTTCATTTAGTACTTCATGCACTAAAATTAATACAACTAAAATAAAAATGATTAAAAACTAAACATTTTTATTAGTTAGCTTTTGTTTAAAAAGAATGACAGAAGCACACATTTACTAAAACTTTAACTAAAGTAAAATGAAAACTGGAAATACAAAAATACAACATAAACTACAACATTATCTCAATAATTGGATAATTGTAAAATACAACACAGTTCATGAAACAGCAAACGTGTAAAAGTTTACTTACAAAAATATCAAATCTTTATTTTTGCCTGCAGAATTCTGATTCAAAATGAGTGATTGGATCTGTCATATACAACTAGAACTTTTATAACTCAACATGATAATTCTGAACTCTATGATTTCTGCACTTTATTGTTTTTAAAGACGTGCAACACAAATGTGGCATTAAAAACTCATCAGATCATATTCAGATGTGTTATTATAATAGCAGAGTTGGGCTGATTCATGTTTCTTCTGACTCATGTGACATCAGATGACACACACACACACACACACACACACACACACACACACACACACACACACACACACACACACACACACACACACACACTCTCACTCTCACTCTCTCTCTCTCACACACACACACACACACACATACACACACACACACTCTCACTCTCTCTCTCTCACACACACACACACACACACACACACACACACACACACACACACACTCTCACTCTCACTCTCTCTCTCTCACACACACACACACATACACACACACACACTCTCACTCTCTCTCTCTCACACACACACACACACACACACACACACACACACACACACACACACACACACACACACACACACACACTGTTGTGCTGCTCAGACAATAGTCTCTCTCACACACCCACTCCCTGCTCCACGATCCCCCGCTGCAGCTCCGCTTGCGTCACGATGTCAGTGTGTGACTGTCAAAGACCCAGTGTCCCGAACATCACAAAACACACACTGAACACACACACACACACACACTGAACACACACACAAACTGAACTTAGAAAACATCAAACCACACTTTTAAGTGTTTATTTCATTGCTCTTTGAGTCTGC
>JARPMJ010001594.1:62500-90000 GCA_033366665.1 Phoxinus dragarum | reverse complement strand
CACGGTTACTCCAGAGCGGATATATATATATAAATGAACTAAATTAATAACTTCTTCACAACAGAAATGAACATCCCTGAACTTAAGCTGGACTGTGACTATTCTCTTCTGGACACACACTGCATTATTTCCTGTTATCTCTGTGAAGCTGCTCTAAACACTAGAAACATATTATAACGGCGGATCGCTATTATAACGGCGGATCGCTATTATAACGGCGGATTGCTATTATAACGGCGGTTCGCTATTATAACGGCGGATTGCTATTATAACGGCGGATTGCTATTATAACGGCGGATCGCTATTATAACGGCGGATTGCTATTATAACGGCGGTTCGCTATTATAACGGCGGATTGCTATTATAACGGCGGATTGCTATTATAACGGCGGATTGCTATTATAACGGCGGATTGCTATTATAACGGCGGATCGCTATTATAACGGTGGATCGCTATTATAACGGCGGATCGCTATTATAACGGCGGATCGCTATTATAACGGCGGATCGCTATTATAACGGCGGATCGCTATTATAACGGCGGATCGCTATTATAACGGCGGATCGCTATTATAACGGCGGATCGCTATTATAACGGCGGATCGCTATTATAATGGCGGATTGCTATTATAACGGCGGATTTCTATTATAACGGCGGATTTCTATTATAACGGCGGATTTCTATTATAACGGCGGATTGCTATTATAACGGCGGATTGCTATTATAACGGCGGATTTCTATTATAACGGCGGATTTCTATTATAACGGCGGATTGCTATTATAACGGCGGATTTCAATTATAACGGCGGATTTCTATTATAACGGCGGATTTCTATTATAACGGCGGATTGCTATTATAACGGCGGATCGCTATTATAACGGCGGATCGCTATTATAACGGCGGATCGCTATTATAACGGCGGATCGCTATTATAACGGCGGATTGCTATTATAACGGCGGATCGCTATTATAACGGCGGATCGCTATTATAACGGTGGATTGCTATTATAACGGCGGATCGCTATTATAACGGCGGATTGCTATTATAACGGCGGATCGCTATTATAACGGCGGATTGCTATTATAACGGCGGATTGCTATTATAACGGCGGATCGCTATTATAACGGCGGATTGCTATTATAACGGCGGATTGCTATTATAACGGCGGATTGCTATTATAACGGCGGATCGCTATTATAACGGCGGATTGCTATTATAACGGCGGATTGCTATTATAACGGCGGATCGCTATTATAACGGCGGATTGCTATTATAACGGCGGATTGCTATTATAACGGCGGATTGCTATTATAACGGCGGATTGCTATTATAACGGCGGATCGCTATTATAACGGCGGATCGCTATTATAACGGCGGATTGCTATTATAACGGCGGATCGCTATTATAACGGCGGATTGCTATTATAACGGCGGATCGCTATTATAACGGCGGATCGCTATTATAACGGCGGATTGCTATTATAACGGCGGATTGCTATTATAACGGCGGATTGCTATTATAACGGCGGATCGCTATTATAACGGTGGGATTACTATTATAACGGCGGATCGCTATTATAACGGCGGATTGCTATTATAACGGCGGATCGCTATTATAACGGCGGATCGCTATTATAACGGCGGATCGCTATTATAACGGCGGATCGCTATTATAACGGCGGATTGCTATTATAACGGCGGATCGCTATTATAACGGCGGATCGCTATTATAACGGCGGATCGCTATTATAACGGCGGATTGCTATTATAACGGCGGATTGCTATTATAACGGCGGATTTCTATTATAACGGCGGATTTCTATTATAACGGCGGATTGCTATTATAACGGCGGATTGCTATTATAACGGCGGATCGCTATTATAACGGCGGATTGCTATTATAACGGCGGATCGCTATTATAACGGCGGATCGCTATTATAACGGCGGATTGCTATTATAACGGCGGATTGCTATTATAACGGCGGATTGCTATTATAACGGCGGATCGCTATTATAACGGTGGGATTACTATTATAACGGCGGATCGCTATTATAACGGCGGATTGCTATTATAACGGCGGATTGCTATTATAACGGCGGATCGCTATTATAACGGCGGATCGCTATTATAACGGCGGATTGCTATTATAACGGCGGATTGCTATTATAACGGCGGATTGCTATTATAACGGTGGATCGCTATTATAACGGCGGATTGCTATTATAACGGCGGATTGCTATTATAACGGCGGATCGCTATTATAACGGCGGATTGCTATTATAACGGCGGATTGCTATTATAACGGCGGATCGCTATTATAACGGCGGATTGCTATTATAACGGCGGATCGCTATTATAACGGCAGATTGCTATTATAACGGCGGATCGCTATTATAACGGCGGATTGCTATTATAACGGCGGATCGCTATTATAACGGCGGATTGCTATTATAACGGCGGATTGCTATTATAACGGCGGATTGCTATTATAACGGTGGATCGCTATTATAACGGCGGATTGCTATTATAACGGCGGATCGCTATTATAACGGCGGATCGCTATTATAACGGCGGATCGCTATTATAACGGCGGATTGCTATTATAACGGCGGATCGCTATTATAACGGCGGATCGCTATTATAACGGCGGATTGCTATTATAACGGCGGATTGCTATTATAACGGCGGATTGCTATTATAACGGCGGATCGCTATTATAACGGCGGATCGCTATTATAACGGCGGATCGCTATTATAACGGCGGATCGCTATTATAACGGCGGATCGCTATTATAACGGCGGATCGCTATTATAACGGCGGATTGCTATTATAACGGCGGATCGCTATTATAACGGCGGATTGCTATTATAACGGCGGATCGCTATTATAACGGCGGATCGCTATTATAACGGCGGATCGCTATTATAACGGCGGATCGCTATTATAACGGCGGATCGCTATTATAACGGCGGATTGCTATTATAACGGCGGATCGCTATTATAACGGCGGATCGCTATTATAACGGCGGATCGCTATTATAACGGCGGATCGCTATTATAACGGTGGGATTACTATTATAACGGCGGATCGCTATTATAACGGCGGATTGCTATTATAACGGCGGATTGCTATTATAACGGCGGATCGCTATTATAACGGCGGATCGCTATTATAACGGCGGATCGCTATTATAACGGCGGATTGCTATTATAACGGCGGATCTGCTATTATAACGGCGGATTGCTATTATAACGGCGGATTGCTATTATAACGGCGGACACAGGAACACAGGAGCGGTTCACAGCCGAGGAGACCGGCGTTCTCGCCAGGGCCGTAAAACACAGAGAAGTGACATTGTATGAGGATGATGGAGAAACACACACACATTATCTTCGGTTAAACAGGCGTATAATAATTTGGGTAAATGTGTAATCTAGATTTATGTTTTTTTTCACATCTTCACGGACACAACAATGATTTCCCTCGTGTATTAATATTTTTCCTTGTAATAATGTATGATTTGCAAAAATGAAAACTGCTGCGTCTGTTTAGATGAGAGAATCAAAGTGTGTGTGTTGTTCACACGCTACATAATGGCCAATCACGCGCGCTTAAAATAGCATCTGACTAACGCGCGGCGCCGCTGTCTTTAGACTGGGTTTCTCCTGGTCAGCGGCGGAGTTGTTTTCTGAAACTGCAGAATATCACCAGGGAACGTTTGCGCCGGAACACACTCCTCTTCTCACTGAACCGCCCCCGCGAGCGCAAGTTCGTTCCCTAATGTACCGACGTGCGTCTGTGGAGGGAAGAGTCCGCTTTGCGCGGGTGCAGAATAGGAATGATACATGCGGCGTGTACAAAGTCAGTTGCGCTGGGTGCAAGATACGGCCCTGAGTCCTCAACTAAGCAAGACAGAGGAAAGGAACCAAAACTCCATCAGTGACAGAATGGAGAACAACCAGACTCAGTCTCTCGCTCTCCTCTGGCCAGCGAACAACAGTGTATGATTATTATTATGATTCAGGAGCACTACAGGTCAGAGGTCAGATCGGATCAGAACATTCACTGAACTAACCCGGATTGGTTTGCGGTGTATGCTTATGATTATGATTATGAATGTGTGGTTGTGTTGATGCAGCTCTGTCCTGTGCCATCGTTCTCATGGCCATCGTCGTGACGACCATCACCGGCCTGTCGACGTCCGCGATCGCCACCAACGGCTTCGTGCGCGGAGGTCAGCGCTTTCATTACAGTTATAATCATTCATAACCATAAACGGGTTTGAAACATGCTCACCAAGGCTGTGTTTATTTGATCAAATACAGTAAAAACTGTGAAATATTATTATAATGTAAATCATCAGTTCTCTATGTGAATATACAGTAAAGTGTAATTTATTCCTGTGATCAAAGCTGAGTTTATCATCATTACTCCAGTCTTCAGTGTCACATGATCCTCCAGAAATCAGTGTAATATGATGATCTGATGCTCACATTTATGATTATTATCAGTGTTAAAAACAGTTCATATTTCTGTGAAAATCGTGATGCATTTTTTTTTCAGGATTCTTTGAATAGAAAGTTCAAACTACATTTATTTGAAACAGAATCTCATTATAAATGTCTTTACAGTCACTTTGATCAGTTTAATGCATCCTTGATGAATAAAAGTGTTAATTACTAAATAAAATATATTTAAAAATACTTACTGACCCTAATTTTTACCTCTATTTATATCTAAAACATGATTATTTGTTAGAAAATATGCCAAGAGTTCAAATATAGCTACAGAATTTTTTTTTTTTAATAAATGGTCAAAATTAGTAAGATTTTTGCAGATTAATTAAACTTTGCTTATGCTTTTCTTAAGTGTAATAAACAATCTAATCTTGCTAATTAGATGACTTTTATTTGTAAGCCCTAATGCATAATTATTAGATCATCAATGTGCTTTTCTGAAATATCATTTTGTTATCATATCAATTATATTTAATTTGGTTTTAGAATTGATTTGCTTTTGGAAGAAAAAAAAATGTTGCATGGAATTTATCGTGAACTCTTTTATATTATAATTTAGTTATCATATATCAGTTATATTATATGCAGTTAGAATTAGTTTATTTTTGAATAAAAACAATGTAAAGATTTATTTATTTATTTTTTAGTTTATCATTTATTTGTGTATTTTTTGCATTTCATGCAACATTTTTTTCTTACATAAATGAACAAATTCCAATGAAATTAAATATAATTTACATGATTTATGATAATGACATTATAAAATAAAAAAGGTTAATGCAAAAAAAAAATCTTCCAAAAATAAAAGTGTAAAAAACAATTACTAAGTAGTTATTAGTACTGTGTGTTTGAATGTATACATAATTTTGTTGTTGCTGCCGTCCTCTCTTCTGCTCTGCGTGTGTGTGTGTGTGAGTCACAGTCTGATCTGGTGTGTGTGTGCAGGCGGCGCGTATTACCTGATCTCCAGGAGTCTGGGCCCCGAGTTCGGAGGGTCCATCGGGCTGATCTTTGCCTTCGCCAATGCCGTCGCGGTGGCCATGTACGTCGTGGGGTTCGCGGAAACTGTCGTCGAACTTCTGGATGTGAGTATGAACGCAAAAGCCTTGCATGAATAGAAGATGAAGATGAGTAAGCATGAGTTTTCTTTATTATTATTTTTATGTGCATATCTTCTACACTGCAAAATATGCTTTTCTTACACACACATATACTTATACTTTTGTCTTGTTTCCAGTCCAAATATCAAACATTTCTTAAATCAAGATGCATTTACTAAAATAGTAAAATACCATAAGATATTATGTCCTGTTTTCTGGGGAATTAATTAAAATGAAGTGAGTTTTTGCTTAAAACAAGCAAATGATCTGCCGATGGGGTCAGAAATATAATCTTGTTTCTGTTTGAATTAACATTATTTTTCTGACTCCTTCAGCAGATATTTTAGCGTGTTTTAAGCAAAAACTCACTTCATTTTGATTAATTCCCCTGGAAAACGGGACATAATTACGGAAGCCCTGAACCGCAACGTAGAAGAAGAAAAAATCTGTAAAAAAAAAAAAAAAAAAAGTAAAAAAAAAAAAAATGGTGACAATTTTTTCTAGCATTTCGAGATGAAAGTCTTTCTCCTTTTTGTTTCACAGATTTAAAAAAAAAATCCCACAGATTTTTTTTTTTTTTTTACGTTGCGGTTCAGGGCTTCCGTACATAATATCTTATGTAATTCTACTCATCTAGTAAATGCATCTTGATTCAAGAATTTGTAGATATTTGGACTGGACACAAAACCAAAATACTGAGTAAGAAAAGCATGTTTGCAGTGTGTTAGGGTGAGCGAGATATGTATGACCCATATAGACTGTGATGTAAACTGTGCTTGTCAGAGTATAGACGCTCTGATGACCGACGAGATCAATGACATCAGGATCGTGGGAACGCTCACGGTGATTTTGCTGCTGGGAATCTCCATCGCTGGCATGGAGTGGGAAGCGAAGGTCCGTGCACTCCTACATGGGTTCAGATCTCTTCCTGTAGAAGTTATTATTCTCGTGATGTATTGATTATCTTTTGACAGGCCCAGATTGTGTTATTGGTGATTCTCGCGGCGGCGATCGTCAACTACTTCATTGGATCCTTCATCCCTGTGGAGTCCAAGGAACCCAAAGGCTTCTTCAGTTATAACGGTCTCTGCTCGTCTGCTTTAGTTTGATATGAATATGATCAGAATGAATCATTAATCTGATGACTCTTTTTATACAGTATGGAAAAGTGATATTTAAAGGCCCACTGAAGTGGATCGCGCAGCTTAGTTTGAAGCGTTGACGTAATTTCCACTGAAACAGGAAGCAAAGGCGGGACTTATTGATTGGCTCCTCCCCCTTTTCAAATAGCCAATAGCGCTTAGTTTCCCTCATAGACTGACAGCACCATTAGAAGCGAATCCGAGCGCTGATGAAACCGAACCGAACACACACATATATATATATAACATCTCCAACACGTATTGCTCGTGTCTGTCATGCTCGCTTTGGTCAGGTGGTGTTTATGGCATAGGGGGCGGAGCTTTAGATTCTCGAGAGCATTTGATTGGACAGAAGATGTGATGTCATAAAGAATCCCTGCTCCACTTCAGCAGAAGTGAGAGACTGAGAGTTTTGAAGCTTATATCTCCTAAATGTGAACTTTGTCATAGTTTTGGAAGCTTATTTATAAACTTAAGGTTAATATATTCATATTCTCAGCTAAAAAACTTACATTTTGGTTTCAGTGGGTCTTTAATTTAGAATGTATTTTTCTAAGAAAATAAAAGTGGCATGAAATTTGAATAGTTAATATATAGAGCTACATGCTCTTCATCACTTGTGTTTTTTGGTCGTGCACCTCATCATTTTTTCACGTGCACGCTATGAGGGAGACAGACTGACATGATCATATAGATGATGCAGAACGCTCCTGATGGTCTGTAACAGGTGTAGATTGTGTTACTGCTGGTTCTTCACTCAAAGCTCCGTCGTTCCTGTGTGTGTCCGTCTCTAAGCTGCCATAATGATGGAGAACATGGGTCCAGACTTCAGAGACGAGGAAACCTTCTTCTCAGTGTTTGCCATCTTCTTCCCGGCCGCCACAGGGATCCTGGCAGGAGCAAACATATCCGGAGACCTGGCGGTGAGAGATCATACTCGCACAACAAGTGATGCACTCACACGCGACCCCCGAACACGCGCGACCCCGAACACGCGTGACCCTGAACACACGCGCGACCCCCGAACACACGTGACCTTGAACACACGCGACACTGGATCCCAAACCTAGTCTGGAGCCGCACGGGTATATCTGTGGCAATAGCAACTATACATCGTATGGGTCAAAATTATACATTTTTCTTTTATGCCAAAAATTATGAGGATATTAAGATCATGATCCATGAAGATATTTAGTAAATGTCCTACCGTAAATATATAAAACATGTATTTGTGTGAGTGAATGCAGCACAATCGTGAACATAAATGCACAACTTTAAAGGAGATTTTCTCAATGTTTACATTTTTTTGCTCCTCAGATTCCAGATTTTCAATAGTTGTGTCTCGACCAAATATTGTCCTATCCTAACACACCACACATCAGTGGAGAGATTATTTATTCAGCTTTCAGATTATGTATAACTCTCAATTAAAAAAATTCTTTGACCCATGTGACTGGTTTTGTGGCCCAGGGTCACATATTATTGACCAAACCAAATGAGGTTTCAGCCAAAGCACAAAACCAAACATAGTTGATTTAATCAAATTTATTTAATTATCAACTATCAAATTAAAAACTGAGTTTTGCAAACATTTAAAATGCAGTTTTTTGTTTCAAATTATTTTTTTCTACTCCAATTTGTTGCTATATAAACATTTAAACGCTGGCATCTTAACTTGTTGTCATTATGAATTTATTCAAGCATGCATTAAATATGGAAGACCACGGGTAAAGTAAAAATATCATGAATGTGTAATATACGTTTGAAGCTGATTTATTGACGTCTTTCTGCGGTCGAAACACAGATTGATGGATTATATGAGACATGATTGATTTCAGGAAGTTGTTCTGTATCTTTCATTCCTTCTGATGTTCATGTTTATTTGCTGCTGTAACTAGTAGTGAAGAGGAAGAGATGATCGGTCATAACTTTGACTGTTCGGTCATTAATCTCGGGCCTCTAAAACCCATTCTGAACTTCTGGTTGCCGAAATCTCAGTGCATCACTCTTCTCGAGGATCATATTTGAGATTCTGTGGATTGTTGTGGTCAGATTTCATAAGCGATGATGTTTGTGACATCCGTCCGTCTCTAGGATCCGCAGTCAGCGATTCCCAAAGGAACTCTCCTGGCGATCCTCATAACCGGAGTGGTTTACATCGCCGTCGCCTTCTCTAACGGTACTGTGTTCCTCTGACGGTCTGAAGATACGACCTTAAAGGGATAGTTGACTTTGAAATGAAATGTTGGTGTGTTTTATCTTACCTGAAGTGCATCAAGATGTCGGTGTCTTTGTCTCCGCAGTAGTTTCAATGTTGATATTTTTAGGTCAAGCCGTTCTTGTCTGTCAGTCATATAATGCAGGTCTATAGGCACTGTCTCCAAAAGCATGCAGAGAAAAGTCCACATTACACAATTCCCCATGGTAAGTGCACATTGATGGCCTAAGACACGAAACAAGCGGTGTGTGTGATAAAACCAACAGTATTTATATCGTTTTTATCTCTTTTACACAACCACGTCCATCTGATCTGTTTACACCGGATCTCTTCCCCGGAAACTAATCTAGCCGCCTTCGATTGGACGTTGCCTTTTTAAACTCAGCAGAAACGCGTGTGATTGGCTGTACGGCTCAACGTATGCCTTTGATTGGCCTGAACAATGATGCGAGTCGTGTGTCAAGATAGAAGGCTTACAAACTGGGAATAAGTGAAAACTCAACACTCCCGATGAGTTCGCGCGAGCTTAGGCCATCAATGTGCACTTACCATGGGGAATTGTGTAATGTGGACTTTTCTCTGCATGCTTTTGGAGACAGTGCCTATAGACCTGCATTATATGACTGACAGACAAGAACGGCTTGACCTAAAAATATCAACATTGAAACTCCTGCGGAGACAAAGACACCGACATCTTGATGCACTTCAGGTAAGATAAAACACACCAACATTTCATTTCTAAGTCAACTATCCCTTTAAGGTGTGATTGCTTGTGTTTAAGACTTTGAATGGGTTGGCGGCACCTTCTTATTTATCAGAAGAGTATTTAAAAAAGTATATATCAACTCTTTTACGTCTCTTTTCATGTATCCTGTCGTCTGGAGTCTCGGATGAGTCGTGACGCTGTGTGTTTGGAGTCTCGGATGAGACGTGACGGTGTGTGTTTGCTGTATTCAGGCTCGTGTATCGTGCGAGACGCCACCGGCGATGATAACGACACGATCGTGGGCTCGCTGGAGAACTGCACCGACGCTTCTTGCTCGCTCGGATTCGACTTCTCCATCTGCAGAGAGGGAGGCTGCAAGTACGGGCTTCAGAATGACTTCCAGGTGTGTGTGTGTGTGTGTGTGTGTGTGTGTGTGTGTGTGTGTGTGTGTGAGTGTGTGACGACAAACACAGGCATAAGATGTTTATTTATTTATTTATATAGCACATTTAATGCAAAAGTGCTTCACAATCACTATAAAACAAAATAGGAGTGCAGAGAGGGTCTTTTTTATTTATTTTTAAATGCATCAAAACATAGACATGATAATGATCAAACACACATCATGAAGATGACCAGGAAGTTTTGCAAGATACTTGCAAGATAAGAAGGAACAAAATTGTGTAATGCCTTAAAGGGGTCATGACATGAGAAACCAAATTTGCCTTGATCTTTTGGTATATAAGAGGTCTTTGTACCATTAAAACGTCCTGCAAGTTTCATAGCTTAAGACGTCCTCCCCATTATAAACGAATCATTTATTTAATCAAGCTCTAAATACAGCTCGCTCTGGATCCACGGTAAGAAGTGACGTCACGGTGCGAAGTGACGTACCAGCGTTTGCATATGACCGCCTCCAGCACAAGACAACTACGCTTTAAGCGCAAGACAACTACGCTCATGTCGTATCGCCGCGCGCCTCACAAGTGTTCAGTCGCCGGACAGCGAGCGCCTCACAAGTGTTCAGTCGCCGGACAGCGCGCGCCGCACAAGTGTTCAGTCGCCGGACAGCGAGCGCCGCACAAGTGTTCAGTCGCCGGACAGCGAGCGCCGCACAAGTGTTCAGTCGCCGGACAGCGAGCGCCTCACAAGTGTTCAGTGGCCGGACAGCGAGCGCCGCACAAGTGTTCAGTGGCCGGACAGCGAGCGCCGCACAAGTGTTCAGTCGCCGGACAGCGAGCGCCGCACAAGTGTTCAGTCGCCGGACAGCGAGCGCCTCACAAGTGTTCAGTGGCCGGACAGCGAGCGCCGCACAAGTGTTCAGTCGCCGGACAGCGAGCGCCGCACAAGTGTTCAGTCGCCGGACAGCGAGCGCCTCACAAGTGTTCAGTCGCCGGACAGCGAGCGCCGCACAAGTGTTCAGTCGCCGGACAGCGAGCGCCGCACAAGTGTTCAGTGGCCGGACAGCGAGCGCCGCACAAGTGTTCAGTGGCCGGACAGCGAGCGCCGCACAAGTGTTCAGTCGCCGGACAGCGAGCGCCGCACAAGTGTTCAGTGGCCGGACAGCGAGCGCCGCACAAGTGTTCAGTGGCCGGACAGCGAGCGCCGCACAAGTGTTCAGTGGCCGGACAGCGAGCGCCGCACAAGTGTTCAGTCGCCGGACAGCGAGCGCCGCACAAGTGTTCAGTCGCCGGACAGCGAGCGCCTCACAAGTGTTCAGTCGCCGGACAGCGAGCGCCGCACAAGTGTTCAGTGGCCGGACAGCGAGCGCCGCACAAGTGTTCAGTCGCCGGACAGCGAGCGCCGCACAAGTGTTCAGTCGCCGGACAGCGAGCGCCGCACAAGTGTTCAGTCGCCGGACAGCGAGCGCCGCACAAGTGTTCAGTCGCCGGACAGCGAGCGCCGCACAAGTGTTCAGTCGCCGGACAGCGAGCGCCGCACAAGTGTTCAGTCGCCGGACAGCGAGCGCCGCACAAGTGTTCAGTCGCCGGACAGCGAGCGCCTCACAAGTGTTCAGTCGCCGGACAGCGAGCGCCTCACAAGTGTTCAGTCGCCGGACAGCGAGCGCCGCACAAGTGTTCAGTGGCCGGACAGCGAGCGCCGCACAAGTGTTCAGTCGCCGGACAGCGAGTGGGTCTGTGTACAGGGAGATTACGACGCCGCAGATGTGCTGTTCCTGGCTGTGGACAAACTACATCTGTGAATACGTTGCGAAAGATCCAGTCGTCAGGGGAATGAATGCACTTTATTTTTTGCGGACGTCCCAGTCACGGCAGTGTTAGTATAAGCGTTTGTTCTGTACATTTGAAGGATGACTGTTTTGAGAACAAATCCCAAAATGATGCCAGAAAACTGTTGCTCAAAGATAAGTCCGTGCCGACTATTCTGGGCTCAACAACGACGACGCAAACTGTAAGTAATGTATTTAAAACTTTAAACTACTTTTTAAATACGCCGAATCCGCAAATGTTCTGGCTGGGGGTGTTAATAATTAGGCATAGGCACTGACGTTAGCCAATCACAGCAGTGGGCGTTAACACTGAACTCTTAAAGGGGAAACACCCCCAGAACAGACTGTGTGAATCAGAGGATGAGAAATGGGGAAAAGGTCATAAATCACTACATTTAAAAGTTTTTTGTAAAAAAAACTATAGTAATACTATAATTGCACCTAAGGGAACATAATAATAAAATAAAAAAAAACCATGTCATGACCCCTTTAAAAACAAGTAACAGGATTTTATAGATAATTGTATCTCGAACTGGCAACCATTTTAAAAACGTGAGTAATTTTTTGCCAATGCTTTGTTGTCAATTCCAAGGTAGAGAGATGCGGTAGCTTTCCTGTCGCTCAGACTGTAGAGCGCTGGCGCTCGCAACACAGAAGTCATGGGTTCGATTCCCAGAGAAAGCAAGAACTGATAAGAATGTAAATGTGTAGCTTGAAATACAATGCTTGAAAAATTTTTGTCCATTTTGTAAGAAAACTACCGCAGATGTGCTTATATAGTTATCATATTTATATTAGAATGCATATACACTACCAGTCAAAAGATTAGAATAATTAAAGTCACCCTGTAGTCAATCATCTTTGATCGGCAAAATGTATAAATAAAAATTAAAATATCTTGAATGTAACCCGACACCCTTCCCTCATTTAGTATGCGCAGTTCTTCATATGCAAATGAGCCCCGCCTCCACTCACTCACTCACTCAGAGATCCACTGGTGGACGATCACACGTTGATCTGATTGGTCAAGGTAGTGTGTGACGTCAGAAACACCAGCGATTTCAAACCGTGTTTTTGAGACTGTCTTTGGTTCACTGCAGTTTTAAGCAGAAAATACTCAGCAATGCTGTCGACTTATGAACTTACACATGGTGTGTGTTAAAGCAGATTAATAACTCCACATACACACATAAACTACATTAAAAGCTGGATTTACACCACAGGGGGACTTTAGTGTTACTGGAAGAACGCTCGTTTCATAACTTTGAGTGTGTGTGTGTGTGTGTGTGTGTGTGTGTGTGTGTGTGTGGTTCTGTCAGGTGATGAGTTTGGTGTCTGGGTTCGGGCCGCTCATCACCGCTGGGATCTTCTCCGCTACGCTCTCGTCGGCGCTGGCGTCTCTGGTCAGCGCTCCTAAAGTCTTCCAGGTCAGAGTTCACATCCGTCTGTGTGTTTGAGACACTGAGGTCAGAGGTCAACTGATGTCCTCACAACATGCAAAACATGCTTTTCTTACTCTGTATAGCTGATGCTTAAAAAAAGCTAAATTATATATCAATAGGGTAAGAAAAATAATCTTAATTCATACAGAAACATTATATTTAAAAAAAAATCGGATTCATAATTTCAACTTTTTGTCAGAATTTTGATCTTGTCATAATTTTCACCTTTTTATCGACTTTTTTATTCATAATTTTGGCTGTTTTCAATAGGTCATGATTTCAGGTTTTCAAAACATATCAGAAAATTAGCTTCATGAACGATGTAAAAATTTACATTTTGAGAACAAATAACTTTGATCGAACGTTTTATTAACGTTACCAGAAAAACGTTTTGTTTATAATTTTGAAAGAACCTTGGCAGAACATTTGCTGAAGTCCTGAGAACTTCATCTTATGTGATGATTATGTATTTAATTTTTAAAAAGCATCTTGCAGAATGTGTGACTCACTTCCAGCAGCTCTGAGTAATATATAATGACATGCAGCCGAAGAAAAGCACATTATCCAGCCGTCTGCATCAAAGTTGTCCGTTACACATTCTTCACGTGTTAATATCATGTTAATGTTAAACTTCTGAACACTGAGGAGATTTCCACTTCATATCTTCTCGTCTTCTGCTGTTATTTTAAGGGTTCCAACATGGCAACCTGATACAACATCTGTGCTTTCTGATTTTAGCACAATTATAAATGGCATTTGGGTAATTTATTGCATTTACATTTATTCATTTAGCAGAAGCTTTTATCCAAAGCGACTTACAAATGAGAAACAATAGAAGCAATTAAACTAGCAGTAGGACAACAGTAAGTGCTATGACCAGGATTGTGGACTTGAGTCACATGACTTGGACTCGACTTAGACTTTGACAACAATGACTCGGACTTGAGCCCTGTGACTTGGAAAGACTTGACCTACCTTCTAAAACCACAGATCAGAGTTGTAATCACTGTAGTATAGCACTGTATCATTGACGCATGATCACAGCGCTTGTCAGTTTTCATTTATTACACGTTCAGACAGCTTTCAACCAAATAATGTTGTTTTTTGTTTCAGGCATTTAAATACACAAGTACTAGTGAACCATTTATAAAAAATAAGTAAGTAAAAACACTAATGTCTAAGTAAACAGAAATAATAAACCTTTCAAATATAATTGAGAGACATGTTTCCCCCCCCACATAAAACGCACATTTTAGCCTATAGGTAACTATAAAGTCTTCTTCCTGTTCACCAGCCACTCACTGTCATGTCTTTCGGGAGAAATGGATGGATTTACGTTTTGTAAATATGACAGGCACGTAGCCCTAAAAAGTGTCACGTGACGCTTGATGGAAAAAGGAAATGTTCTACAATTACGGTCGCCTTAACAAAATGATTTACCCAGGGTATATTTTAACTTAATGTGTAGGAAATCACAATACATTTCCCCAATGAACAGTTACTTTTAATTTTAAATATGCATTGCAAAAAAACCTTGCTGAGATAAATGAGTATACATTTAATTTACTACAGTAATTAACACTGAGACACTAGTTTGTGCTAAAAGCACTAATGACTTGTTTAAGACTTGAAGCTTAAACTCGAGGACTTGCAACTTGACTTGGACTTGCCTGTCTTGACTCGAGACTTGACTTGGGACTTGCAAAACAATGACTTGGTCTCACCTCTGGCTATGACCCTACACAGTTCAATCCAACGTAGTTTTTTCTTTTTTTAGATAGAATAGAGAAGAAAGTGTTAGTATTACTGGATCAAGTGCTGCCGAAAAAGATACGTCTTCAGCAGTTTCTTAAAGATGGCTCCGGACTCAGCAGCTCTGGCTGAGTTAGATCATTCCTCCAGCAGGGAACAGTCGTGGTGAAGGTCCGAGAGAGAGATGTTGTGGCTCTTTGAGATGGCACCACCAGACGCCGCTCGCTTGCAGAGCGCAAGTTTCTGGATGGCACATAAGTCTGAAGTAATGAGTTCAGGTACAGGGGAGCAGTGCCAGTGGGTGTTTATTGCAAAATCATCAGAGACAGCGACCGAGGCGTTGTCTGATGTAACCGCTCTCGTCAGTATAATGCATGAAGTGAAGAAATGTTTAAAAGCTTGAATGCAATGTAAGACACTTTGGTTAAAAGCATCTGTCAAATGCATACAGTA
This sequence comes from Phoxinus dragarum, assembly GCA_033366665.1. Lineage (NCBI taxonomy): Eukaryota > Metazoa > Chordata > Actinopteri > Cypriniformes > Leuciscidae > Phoxinus > Phoxinus dragarum. The sequence goes on along the minus strand of JARPMJ010001594.1, from coordinate 74,433 downwards.
ACGTGTGTGCGTGTGTGCGTGTGTGTGTGTGTGTGTGTGTGTGTGTGTGTGTGTGTGTGTGTGTGTGTGTGTGTTTCTACAGGCCTTGTGTAAGGATAAAATCTACCCTGGATTACACGTATTTGCCAAAGGATACGGAAAGAACAAAGAGCCTCTGCGCGCTTACGTCCTCACCTTCGTCATCGGCCTGGCCTTCATCCTGATCGGTACATCACCCTACACTCTTACACAGGCAAACCAAACATCATTCAGACTCCAGATATGATTATTGATATGTTCCACTAGTGTGATCAGGACACTATAGTTGATCTCTGTAAGTGAGGAGAGCAGAATACAGTAAACTGGGACATATTATACCCAGATATTCTTCATACAGAGACTACCAGTAACACTGATCGGGACACTGTGAGCTGGTCATGTTCTGCTGAAGTGTGTGTGTGTAACTGCTAATGCTCTTTACACACACACACTGAACACACTGAAGCATTGCTTGGTCACTGCTGGAGCTAAACTGGTATTATCTAATTGTGTAGTTAAATTTACCAGCTGACAGATATTCAACATAATTCATGTGTGTGTGTGTGTGTGTGTGTGTGTGTGTGTGTGTGTGTGTGTGTGTGTGTGTGTGTGTGTGTGTGTGTGAGACAGTCTAACAGAAATGTGTGTGTGTGTGTGCGTACGTGCGTGTGCGTGTGTGCGTGTGTGTGTGTGTGTGTGTGTGTGCGTGTGTGTGTGTGTGTGTGTGTGTGTGTGTGTGTGTGTGTGTGTGTGTGAGTCAGTCTAACAGAAGGATGGACAAAACCTGTCAGATATCAACTGATTCTGCTCATATTTTATCACCATTTTATAAACTATAGCGAATAAACTGATAATGTGAGATGTGTGTGTGTTTCAGCGGAGTTAAACATCATCGCTCCCATCATTTCCAACTTCTTCTTGGCCTCGTACGCACTGATCAACTTCTCTGTTTTCCACGCGTCGCTGGCGAACTCTCCAGGCAAGTGTCATTATCTCCGAAACCCTCATCCACTATTCCCTGCGCTAGTCCACTAATACTGTTCACTTGAAGGAGAAAACGAGTGAGTGAATACAGACAGCCGGTTAGTGTACATCGGTTGTACACTCATTATTGCAGTGCATTGTGGGATTGAAAGAATGCACTCAATAATGTCCACTATGGTTTCAGACAACACTACAAATGGCTGTCCGGTCAAATAATGCCCCACATGTGACCCTGGACCACAAAACCAGTCACATGGGTCAATTATTTAAAATTGAGAGTTATACATAATCTGAAGCTGAGTAAATAATCTCTCCACTGATGTGTGGTTTGTTAGGATAGGACAATATTTGGTCGAGACACAACTATTGAAAATCTGGAATCTGAGGAGCAAAAAAATGTAAACATTGAGAAAATCTCCTTTAAAGTTGTGCATTTATGTTCACGATTGTGCTGCATTCACTCACACAAATACATGTTTTATATATTTACGGTAGGACATTTACTAAATATCTTCATGGAACATGATCTTAATATCCTCATGATTTTTGGCATAAAAGAAAAATGTATAATTTTGACCCATACGCTGTATAGTTGCTATTGCCACAGATATACCCGTGCGGCTCCAGACTGGGTTTGGGTCACAGGGTCGCGTGTTTGAGGGGATAGGGGGTGATTTCGGACTCAGCCAGTGTGTAATACATCATTGATGAAGTTGGTCATGCTGGTTCACATCTGGACAGGGTGGCGTCCGAGTTTTAAATACTATAATAAGTGGGTGTCGCTGGCCGGAGCCGTGCTGTGTTGCGCCGTGATGTTCGTGATCAACTGGTGGGCGGCGCTGGTCACCAACGGCATCGTTCTGGCGCTCTACATATACGTCAGCTATAAGAAACCAGGTCAGATCCACTTTCCCTTCAGATCTATGATTATGTGCAACGCTTTGTTTAAAGTCCCCCTGTAGTCAATCATTTTATCCCTTAAAACTCATCTTTGATCAGCCAAATGACACATTTAAACGTTTTTTCCTTGAAATATCTTGAATGTAACTCGACACCCTTGCCTCATTTAGTATGCGTGGTTCTATGAATATGCAAATGAGCCCCGCCTCCACTCACTCACTCACTCAGAGATCCACTGGTGGACGATCACACGTTGATCTGATTGGTCAAGGTAGTGTGTGACGTCAGAAACACCAGCGATTTCAAACCGTGTTTTTGAGACTGTCTTTGGTTCACTGCAGTTTTAAGCAGAAAATACTCAGCAATGCTGTCCACTTATGAACTTACACATGTGTGTGTTAAAGCAGATTAATAACTCCACATACACACATAAACATATGATTTTCACCACAGGGGGACTTTAATCTGATCAGTGTATTTAGATGGGGGACTTTAAAATTACGTATTGTGACAAGCTTGGAATGATTAAGATTATTAATGTTTAGAGTTTTTTCTGCTCACCAAGAGTCCATTTAATTGATCAAAAATACAGTAAAAACAGTGAAATATTATTATAATGTAAATCATCAGTTTTCTATGTGAATATACAGTAAAGTGTAATTTATTCCTGTGATCAAAGCTGAATTTATCATCATTACTCCAGTCTTCAGTGTCACATGATCTTCAGAAATCAGTGTAATATGATGATCTGATGCTCAAGACACATTTATGATTATTATCATGTTCATATTTTTGTGGAAACTGATGCATTTTATTTTTAAGAATTCTTTGATGAATAGAAAGTTTAAAAGAACAGCATTTATTTGAAATAGAATCTTTAGTAACATTATAAATGTCTTTACTGTAAGTTTTGATCAATTTAATGCGTCACTTTAGATAAAAGCATCTTCCAAATGCATAAATGTTAACTAATGTGAGTAAAGTGTTATTGATTATGTTTTAGAATCAGAGGTTAAAGTGTGTTTCTGCTGTAGATGTGAACTGGGGTTCGTCGACACAAGCGCTGATGTACAATAAAGCTCTGACACACAGTCTTCATCTCACCGGCGTCGAGGATCACATCAAGAACTTCAGGTGGACCAGAACAACACACACACACACATGTGTATTACAATAACAACAACAGGGGAATACAGAGTCTAAACACTTGAATGCATAACATTTAAAGAGTTAGTTCAGCCAAACATGTAAACTCTCAGTAATGACTCTCCTCATGTTGTCCCCGTCAGACTCTCCTTCATCTTCGGGACACAAATGAAGATATTAGTGATTAAATCTGAGAGTGTCTCACTCCTCCAGAGGCTTCTGTTGTGATTGAAACTTGCCGGCCCAGAAAGTTAGTAAAAAGACAATGTTTAAAATAGTCCGAGTGACGACAGCGGCTCAACCTTCAGTTTATCAAGCGGCCAGAATACTTTTAGTGCGACTTTATTCAACTCTTGATGTTCTTCTGTGTGTGTCTCTGAGTGAGTTCTGTAGTGTAACAGCGCAGCGCTTCTGGGGTGTACGTCAGAACGGAGGCTCACGATTGGCCAGCATCACACACATGACCAGCGTCGGCCAATAGTGAGCCTCCGTTCTGACGTACAACCCAGCGCTCGGATTTAATCACAAATATCTTCATTTGTGTCCCGAAGATGAAGGAAAGTCTAACGGGGACAACATGAGGGAGAGTCATTACTGACAGAGTTTACATGTTTGGCTGAACTAACTCTTTAAAATCACAATTCTGTATTTTGTTTTAAAAAATTAATCATATATCCAATACAACAAGTATCTGTCTTAACAGCTTTACGCTTGTTCTGTACTGAAGTCAGAGAGTTAAAAAAGTCTACAATTTCGTACAGTTAACACACACTCTAAAAGTGTATGCTGGGTTGTTTCAACACAATTTTGGGTCAAATATGGACAAACCCAACTGTTGGGTTAAAAATGTAATTTAAAAATGTAACCCAACGGCTAGGGTTGTCCATATTTGACCCAAAATTGGGTTGAAACAACCCAGCATATTTTAGAGTGTACATTTTGCTTTACGTATATGATATTTCCCAAATAAAACACATTTTTAGTTAAACAAGAGCATTATATCAGTTTGTAAAACAAGTTAAAAAAAAACTACACTCTAAAGAATGCTGTTTTGGGTCAAATATGGACAAACCCAGGCATTAGGCTAAGTTTTTAAATTACATTTTTAACCCAAAGTTTGGGTTTGTCCATATTTGACCGAAGAGAGCGCAGGGAGCAGAATAGCGCGCCTCCAGAGACCGCCTGACCTCCTGGTGTCCCCACAGGCCTCAGTGTCTCATCATGTCCGGATACCCAAACTCTCGGCCGGCGCTGATGTATCTCGTACATGCGTTCACCAACAACTCCGGCTTGATGATCTGCGGACACGTGCGCACTGTATGTCAACAATACACACTTTATCTGTTCTTCAATATGACACTGCAAAACATCCTCCGAGTTTCTGTCTCGTTCTCCAGAACAAATATCTGAACAAATCAAGACACATTTACTGGAGAAGCAAAACTATTCATGCTCCTGTTAGTTCACAGTACATTAACAGATGCTTTTCTGACCTTATAAATGTATTAAATGCTGAAATGAACATGCACCGGATGCTGTCGACGTGTTGTTAGTTCATGTGAAGTGTTACAAATAATCTGAACTCGGACAGATTTCTGCCAATGGGGTCAGAATTCCTTCCTTGTCGTTTTAGCATAAACTCACTTATCTTTCATAAGTTTTTTTAGTGTACAAGACCTAATGCAAGTTATTTTGCTTCTCACGTGAATGTATCTTGATTTAACCCTCTAGTGTTATTCGTTCAAATTGTACATTTAGTTTTTAAAGTGTTTCACTTTATCAGAATGTGACTTTTGTAGCACTTGCAGTGTGAACAGAAAAAATCCAGGAAATGATTCCATTGTTAAATGGTCTTAAAATGGTCCTTAACGTAGTCACACTTAGATATGATAGATATGAATGAGAAAAAGACAACAAAACAGAGAATTTTGGGGTTCAATCAACAAATCAGACATGATGCGGAAATAAGCACACCGCAATGAAATTGACAAATTATTATTATTTATTTTTTATGGAAACCAGATCATCATTATTACATAAATAATACCATAACATTGCTAATGTGTTTGTTTTTGCTATTGGATTTTTTAAATTTGAAGTGTATTTTCTTGTCCTATCATTCCAAGAGTTCACATGCTGTGTTTAGTTCCTGTTTTCCTTGTTTCTATAGTTACCCTCATTAGTTGCCACAGTGATTGATTACCCTCGCCTGTTCCTAGTTATCCTCCGGTCACGTTTTTGTTCTTTCCCTGTGTTTGGATTCACTTTTTAGCTTATGTTTGTTAATGGTTGCATTTAGATCCGACTCTCCGAGGTGTGAGCCGTAGATGAGGGTTAAAAGGGTTTCGATATTTGTACTGGAAAACAAGACTAAAGTACTGGTTGCAGTTTCCTCAGTTGTTCTGTGCTGTCCCTGCAGGGATACCGGCGGCCGAACTATAAGGAGATGATGAACGAGCAGGTCCGCTATCAGCGCTGGCTCCTGAAGGCCCGGATCAAAGCCTTCTACACTCCAGTGTTTGCTGATGATCTCAGACAGGGAGCCCAGTATCTCCTCCAGGTCAGAACGCACCCGGAACACATGACCGATTGTGTAATGTTTGATAAAGAGCTCATGTGGTGGAGCTGAGAGACGGCTTCACACAGACATGTTTAAAACACTCCTGAGCTGCAAACGTGATGTTCTTCTCGTCTCGTTTTCCAGCACAAATATCTAAACATTCTTAAATCAAGACACATTTACTGGAGAAGAAGCAAAATTACTGAAGATATTTAGACTTGTCTAATGAAAAGTGCATCAAAATTAAGCAAATTCATGCTTAAATCTGCTAATGGAGTGAGAAAAATAGTTTTCCCTTCGAGTTAACTTTTTTTTCTGACTCCATTTGCCGATATTTGTTCTCACTTCATTTTGATGCATCGTTCAGTCTCAATATCTTCATTCATTTTGCTTCTTCTCCAGTAAATGTATCTTGATTTAAGAATATTTAGATATTTGTGCTGGAAAATAAGGCAGAAATAATAAATAGAACAATACTTTTTTTAAAGTTGTAAATAAAGTTTAAGAAAATACGGTTTACATTTTTCTACTAAGAAACTTCACATGTAATTTAACGGATTTCTTGCCGTTTTATTAGAAATGTCTAGTAAATTTCACACACAATTACAGCCTGAAAATAGTTTTGAGTAAGAGTGTAATAGTGTAAAAGTGACACTGATGTCGTTTGATTGACAGACGGCTGGATTGGGTCGGCTGAAACCAAACACACTAGTATTTGGCTTTAAGAACAACTGGAGGGACGGCGAGATGAAGGACGTGGAAACCTACATCAACACCATCCAGCGAGTCTCTTTCTGTCTTCATCTGTAACCTGTTCAAGGGCCTTGCACTGAGTCTGAAATCTGCTCTCGTGTTCCTCATGCGGTGGCTCTGAAGCGGCTAAACACAATTCTGCTCGCTGCGGATGCGAAAAACACAGAAAACCGAACTCGATCTGAGTTTCGGAGGCAGTGTGTAACCGTGTTTGGCAAAACGTGAGGCCGTATTTATTTTTTAACGTGCGAAAATGTCGGACACAAATTTCGGACTCAGTGAGCAAGCACCTTAACTCTCATTGCACACATTTAAAATTAATTCTGTGAAAAATGGAAATGCTACATATAAAAATGCTTTTCTTACTTACTATTTTTGTCTTGTTTCCAGTCCAAATATCTAGAAATTCGTAAATAAAGATGTCTTTACTAAAGTAGTAAAATGCCATAAGATATTATGTTGTTTTTGGGAATAATTAAGTAAGTTTTTGCTTAAAACAAACAAAATTATCTGCCAATGGGGTTTGAATTAATCTCTGTTTGAATTAACATTATTTTTCTGACCATATTGGCAGATCATTTCGGGTTTTTTTAAGCAACAACTCACTTAATTTTGATTTATATCCCCAGAAAACAAGATATTAAGATATTTCTTATGTAATTTTACTCATCTAGTAATAAATGCATCTTGATTTAAGAAATTTAAGAATTTGTAGATATTTGGACTGGAAACAAGACAAAAATACTGAGTAAGAAAAGCATTTTTTGCAGTGTTTAAAACCGTTTAGTGAAATGCTACATATAAAAATGCTTTTCTTACTTACTATTTTTGTCTTGTTTCCAGTCCAAATATCTAGAAATTCTTAAATAAAGATGTCTTTACTAAAGTAGTAAAATACCATAAGATATTATGTTGTTAAGTTTTTGCTTAAAACAAACTAAATTATCTGCAAATGGGGTTTGAATTAATTTCTGTTTGAATTTACATCATTTTTCTGACCATATTGGCAGATAATTTTTTTTAAAGCAACAACTCACTTAATTTTGATTTATATCCCCAGAAAACAAGACATAATATCTTATGTAATTTTACTCATCTAGTAAATGCATCTTGATTTAAGAATTTTTAGATATTTGGACTGGAAACAAGACAAAAACACTGAGTAAGAAAAGCATTTTTGTGTTTAAAAACCGTTTAGTGGTAAAACGTTTGTGATATCAACTTAAAGTTTGGAACAAAATTGGTTAGACATACCTTAACTCTCACTGACACTTCTTTTTTTTTTCATTGCACAGATTTAAAATTAATTCTGTGAAAAAATGGAAATGCTACATACAAAGTTTAGTTAGACATACAGCTTTTTTTTAGAGGCCAAATTATTTTGTTCAAATATACATTTTGTTTAGTTCAGTGCATTTGCTTTACTGTAAACTTACACATATATACATTATTACACTTTCTATGCTGCAATAATCTGAGTGTCTTCTTTAAAAAGAGTCTTCCAAAGCATTTATGAATTACAACCATTTAAAGATTTAAAGATGTGTCTAGGGCTGGGTATCGATTCAGATGTTCCAATTCGATTCGATTTAGATTCGCACGCTCTGAATTTGATTCGATTCTAAATTTGATTTTGATTCCCGATTCGACTCAATGAATATAGATTTAATACAAATCCTATATTTATTTATTTTTAGACAACAAAAACCTGTATATTAAACTTTTTTTATTTTAGGTACTCTTGGGTACATTAAAACCCAACCTCAAATGCATACGATGAATAGACAGGATTTTGATGCAAGATGAAACATTTATGCTGAAAATTAGACGAGTCAGAAGAGTCGCATGCCTTGACCAATCAGGATCAGGTTATTTTATGTTTAAGAGAAAACGAACATATAATCTCACAGCATTATCTGTAACATGGAGGCTGCAAGTACACTGTAGGAAAACTACACTGGCTTTTGGGTGATAGGTATAAATAAATATGGAAAAAAATCAATTTTTTGGCCTTTGAGAATCGATTTTAAATCGACCACATTTTAAAAATCGATTAATCGAAAAAAAAATTTTTTTGCCCAGCCCTATATGTGACCCTGGACAACAAAACCAGTCACATGTCAATTTTTTAAAAATTTAGATGGTTTGTTAGGATAGGACAATATTTGGTCGAGACACAACTATTGAAAATCTGGAATCTGAGGAGCAAAAAAATGTAAACATTGAGAAAATCTCCTTTAAAGTTGTGCATTTATGTTCACGATTGTGCTGCATTCACTCACAAAAATACATGTTTTATATATTTACGGTAGGACATTTACTAAATATCTTCATGGAACATGATCTTAATATCCTCATGATTTTTAAAAATACTATATTGTTTTAATATATGACATATTGCGTTCTCCCAGTCCTGCTGCTGTGTTTGGGTTTTTCTGAAAGCTGATTATGTCCTCATGTCCTCAGCGATGCGTTCGATCTGCAGTTCGGGGTGGTCCTGCTGAGACTGAAGGAAGGTCTCGACATCTCTCACATTCAAGGTGGAGTTTCCCGTCACTGACGAGTGGTCTTCCTCAGTCTCTTCATCACTGATGCTAACACTGGTCTTCCTCCAGATGAGCTTCTGTCCTCGCAGGAGAAAGCGCCGGGAGCGAAGGATCTCTTGGTGTCCATCAACATCAAAGACTTCGACAGCGATTCCTCGAAACCATCATCGATCGCCACCAGCTGTCAAAGCAGCCCGCTCATCTTCAGAGGTCAGAGGTCATGAGCGGTAGAGACTGAACTATGACACTAAATGTCCTCCAGTTTATGAATGTTTTATATCTTCAGAATGTCAGACTCGAAGGCTAACAGGGAACGTTCTGGCAAGGTTCTCTCAAAGTTATGAAACGAGCGTTCTTCCAGTAACAGTAAAGTCCCCCTGTGGTGTAAATCCAGCTTTTAATGTAGTTTATGTGTGTATGTGGTGTTATTAATCTGCTTTAACACACACACATGTGTAAGTTCATAAGTGGACAGCATTGCTGAGTATTTTCTGCTTAAAACTGCAGTGAACCAAAGACAGTCTCAAAAACACGGTTTGAAATCGCTGGTGTTTCTGACGTCACACACTACCTTGACCAATCAGATCAACGTGTGATCGTCCACCAGTGGATCTCTGAGTGAGTGAGTGGAGGCGGGGCTCATTTGCATATTCATAGAACCGCGCATACTAAATGAGGCAAGGGTGTCGAGTTACATTCAAGATATTATAAGGCGTGAATAAGTTTTTCAAGGAAAAAAAATAATTTTGCTGATCAAAGATGAGTTTTAAAGGATAAAATGATTGACTACAGGCGGACTTTAATAAAACATTCATTCAAGATTTTCTGGGCTTTGATAATGTTCTCAAAACGTTAGCACAAAAACATTATGCATACTAAACATCGTTCATGGAGAGTTTGGATGTTCATATATAACTTGTTTCAGAATGTTCAGAGAAAATTCAAAATTAACAATCCATAATGTTTGAAGAATGATACAATGTTCGCTTAACATATAAAAAAATTATGTAATCCATGTAATTGCGCTGAGTGCCGAGAAAAGCGCAATATATATATGAGACCCTGGATCACAAAATTATGGGTCAAAATGATCCATTTTTCTTTTATGCCAAAAATCATGAGGATATTAAGATCATGTTCCATGAAGATATTTAGTAAATGTCCTACCGTAAATATATAAAACATGTATTTTTGTGAGTGAATGCAGCACAATCGTGAACATAAATGCACAACTTTAAAGGAGATTTTCTCAATGTTTACATTTTTTTTGCTCCTCAGATTCCAGATTTTCAATAGTTGTGTCTCGACCAAATATTGTCCTATCCTAACAAACCACACATCAGTGGAGAGATTATTTATTCAGCTTTCAGATTATGTATAACTCTCAATTTTAAATAATTTACCCATGTGACTGGTTTTGTGGTCCAGGGTCACAAATGTAATGTTATTATTATTATAAAAACACTTAAATTCATGATGAATGTTGCTTCTCTTGTGTAATCTGCATCTCTTCTGTAACGCTCAGACTCTAAGAAGCTCCGGCTGCCGCTCAGTTCTGCGGACGAGAAGCTCCTGAACGCCAGCCAGCAGTTCCAGAAGAAGCAGCGCAGAGGAACCATCGACGTGTGGTGGCTGTTCGACGACGGAGGTCAGGACACGTCTCAATCCTAATGCACTTCTCATTAAATACAGTCAAAACTAAAGCTGTTCAGACTCCAGATATGATTATTGATATGTTCCACTAGTGTGATCAGGACACTATAGTTGATCTCTGTACGTGAGGAGAGCAGAATACAGTAAACTGGGACTGTGTCTGTGTGTGTGTCTGTGTGTGTGTCTGTGTGTGTGTCTGTGTGTGTGAGTGTGTGAGACAGTCTAACAGAAGGATGGACAAAACCTGTGTGTGTGTGTGTGTGTGTGTGTGTGTGTGTGTGTGTGTGTGTGTGTGTGTGTGGTGTGTGTGTGTGTGTGTGTGTGTGTGTGTGTGTGTGTGTGTGTGTGTGTGTGTGTGTGTGTGTGTGTGTGTGTGTGTGTGTGTGTGTGTGTGTGAGACAGTCTAACAGAAGGATGGACAAAACCTGTCAGATATCAACTGAGTTCTGCTCATATTTTATCACCATTTTATAAACTAGTGAATAAACTGATGATGTGAGGAATATTGAAGGTCTGGATAATGTTGGTTAGACTGTTATTATTATCGTGAGAGTTTGAGTTATGAACGCCCGCTGTCGTAGGCTTGACTCTTCTGATACCGTATTTGCTGACCAACAAGAAGAAATGGCGCGACTGCAAGATCCGCGTGTTCATCGGAGGAAAGATCAACCGCATCGACCACGACCGCCGGGCGTGAGTATCTGCAGAACTCGTGTTTATATTCGTCTACAGAATTACTTTTAATCATTTAAGCAAAAGCCTTTAGAGCTGAAGGTTTTCAAGATCATTAGAAACAAATGAATTCAGTGTGTCCAAACGTTTGACTGGTAGTTTATAAAATAAAACCGTTTTAAATTGGAGATAGTCAGCACTAGTAACACTAACCCTTCACTTTAAACTAAGTTTATTTTTCTGAACACATTGGCAGATATTTGTTCTGGTTTCTCACTTGATTTTGACTCAGAAAACGTGACTTAATATATTCTGTGATTTGTGTTCTCCTGTAAATGTATATTGATCTAAGAATATTTGTGCTGGAAGACGAGAATATTGAGTAAGATCGTAATGTGTGCATGTGGTGAGAACTAAAGCTGTTGCTCTGGCACAGAATGGCGGCGTTGCTCAGCAAGTTCAGGATTGATTTCTCTGACATCACGGTTATTGGAGACATCAACATCAAGCCGAAGAAGCACAAGTAAGTGTCTATCCGTCGGCCAGCGCCGAGCAGTGTTGGGGGACGCGACTCAGAAGAGTAATGCGTTACAATATTGCGTTACTCCCTTAAAAAGTGACTAATCGGGCGTATCTTGCACCAGCGCAACTGACTTTGTACACGCCGCATCATTGCTATCCTGCACCCGCGCACAGCGACT